>JAVTVY010025318.1:0-111935 GCA_036873755.1 Hanleya hanleyi
TTCACCCAGCATTCTTCACATAGGCATAAATGCCCGCACGGAAATAGGGCGTACAGGCTTTCTTCCTCTGTACACACACTGCAGCTTGATTTACTTTGTTCCTTCTGTAGTGCTTCTTCTTGTTTTAAAATCATAACGCCCATTTGATCAATGTCTTGTCTCATGCCATTAATCTGTTCGTTGAGGCGGGTTACTTCGGCCCAAGAGCATGGTGATGGTAGTGGTGTTGTTGTTGTTGTTGTTGTTGTTGTTGTTGTTGTTGTTGTTGTTGTTGTTGTTTCGGCGGTAGCCGACGTGGTTTCGCAAGCCGACGTCGTTATAATCGGAGTTTGAGTAGCCCTTGTATTTGCTGGAGGTCTGTTGCTGTTTAACCAGGGGAGTTCTTCTTCCTCATCAGTTATATCCGCATCAGTTATATCCCCATTTTCTTCCAGCACCACCCTCCTTATTTCTTGGTCTTGTTCTTCACTTCGTTGTCTTATCAACCTCGCATCTTCTTCCATTACATCCCTCCGCAGCTCTTGCAGTTGTTCTTCACTTCGCCGTATCATCGTCTCGTCGGCAATAACCTGCTGAAAGCTTGTAATTATTGCCACTCCACCATTGTTATGTTCATCTCCACTCGTAATCACCTCTCTGTGTTCTCTAGGGTCTCTCGGATCGGTGAAGAGTCTTCGTCTTGTACCCATGATTGTAGTTGTGAATAAATGACAAGATACTACGCGTTATTTATAGTCTAGGCGGCTGTGGTGGATGGGTGGGAGGTGGGTTTAAGATGGCGGCTGTGGTGGATGGGTGGGAGGTGGGTTTAAGATGGCGGCTGTGGTGGATGGGTGGGAGGTGGGTTTAAGATGGCGGCCGGTGTGAGTGAGTGCAAAATGATGGTATCTGCTAAAAAAATTTTGTGTTTTATTTTTCCAACTTTAAAACGGGGTCTCATTTTTTGCAATAAATGTGAGTTCACTGCAGCATGTTTATCGAAAAGAAAAAAAAAACTAGGAATTTTTTTCTCCATTTGACACCCCATAGCTGTACTCACATTTTTGCCTGCACACTGTATAGTGCTGTGTTACCGTTGTCCAAGGATAAAAATTTCCTAGTTTTCTTTCTTTCGATAAACCAGCTACAATTTTTAGGGTGATATTATAAGGCTGTGAGCGATATACTTGACGTATTTTTAGCCAGGAAAATCCATTTATTTCCAGTGTATCGGGTTTTCCATACTACCGTACCAGAACGTTACGCGTCTAAAAATCAATAAAATTATTAAAAATAACGGCTTAGTTTAGCGCTATCCTGCTAAATTTTTAAATACTACACCATGAGTTGCCTCAGTTCAACTTGAAATAAAATTCATACGTGCACTGACATTTATTGTAAAATGACAACCGTTTAAAATTGGAAAAGAAACACAAATATTTTGTTCAGCGTAAATATAGACAAAACAGATATAACGATTTCACTGACGTCCGCGCCTTACACTATAAATAGCGCGCAGTATTTACTCATTTATTCACAATTATGCCAGTGTCTACTAGACGTGCACAGTGATGGAGTCATCCCTGGCTGAAATCATGGATATTGACATACCAGACTTCATCACAAATGATGATAATGAAGTACAAGTGTTCGACAACATCATTAATATGGTACATGACGAGCCATGGTTGGATGCTATAATGGAAGACTTATTTACACCTCAACCCCGGCACCACCCTCCAGCAGCCACACCGCATCTTAGTGACCTCCCAGCAGCGACATCGCATCTTAGTGACTTTGCAGCAGCGACATCGGATCTTAGTGACTTCACAGCAGCGACATCGGATCTTACCCCAGTCGAATACCAATGTTTTGACGACATAGACCGCGTGTTAGAAACTATGTTGAAACAACAACAACAAAGCCCCCAAGCTAAAGAAAAAGCAGGAGAAACGGGACAAGAAGAACAAACAGAAACAGAAACCGAAACCGACACCGACACCGACACCGACACAGAAGGAGGACAAGGCGAAGATGAACAGAAGAGGAAAGACTTAAAAACCACAGTACCCGAAAAAAGGAAAGATTTAAGAAAAAACAGGAAAGACGCCAGAAGAAACAGGAAAGACGCCAGAATCGGTAAAAAAGACGCCAGAAGCGATAGAAAAGACGCCAGAAGCAGAACAAATAGGCAACAGGAAAGAAAAAACAGAAAAGACGCCAGAAAAAAGAGAATAAGAGAGAATACAAGAAAAATAAGCCAAAAAGAAAACGAAGACGTCATCTACTACGCTTCCGCAATAAGAACAAAACTGGCATCCAACACACAACGCCAAGTAGCCTCCTATTTACACTGCGTGGAATGCTGTAACCAGTTCGTTAAATACGCTATTTTCCCCTGTGGGCATCAAGCCTTGTGTGTGGCTTGTATACATCGACATGCTCAAATACCAGTGTGTGCGGACGCTTACAAACCCCTAGTGTGTGAATTCATAGCCTTGACATGTCCGGTGTGTACTGAGAGAAGACAACGCCAACAGCCCCCAACTATGTAATCGCTTACATATTCCAAAGGCCCTTTTCAGGGCCACCCCATCTTTCCGAAAGGGGAAACTTCTAACATGAAAAGCACAAAAATAAAAAAATAACATCAACTCCCACACACATATATATAAAAACACCTACCCCTCTTATAAATTTCAGTCCGTTATTATTCGGGCTGTAATGTTTATTCCTTTACTGGTGGACAACAACAGTGACAAATGTCCCCCTCCTCCCCTTTTTCCCCCTCCCCCTTTCCCCTCACCCACTGGTTCAAATAAATTTCAGTCCGTTATGATTCGGGCTGTAATATTAATTACTGAGAGAGAAAAAAAATTGTAAAATTAGTAACATGTCGCACAGGGTCGCCAACGACAAAAACATCTCCCTCCCTCCTCCCCCTTCTCCCCCTTTTCCCTCTTTTCTATGTCAACGACAGTGACAAATGTCCCCCTCCTCCCCTTTTCCCCCCTCCCCCCTCACCCACTGGTTCAAATAAATTTCAGTCCGTTATGATTCGGGCATATTATTCGGGCTGTAATGTTTATTCCTTTACTGGTCGACAACAGTGACAAATGTCCCCCTCCTCCCCTTTCTCCCTTTCCCCTCACCCACTGGTTCAAATAAATTTCAGTCCGTTATGATTCGGGCTGTAATATTAATTACTGAGAGAGAAAAAAAATTGTAAAATTAGTAACATGTCGCACAGGGTCGCCAACGACAAAAACATCTCCCTCCCTCCTCCCCCTTCTCCCCCTTTCCCCCTCTTTTCTAGTCCCCAGGCCCTGTGCTGGTTCAAATAAATTTCAGTCCGTTATGATTCGGGCTGTAATATTAATTACTGAGAGAGAGAAAAAGAAAAAAAACCTGTGTTTGTAAGAGAGAGATTGGTCCTGACAAGGACCGTTAATATCGGGCAGGGATTGTTTTTTGGTGTTGCAGTTTGCTAATAGAATAAAGAGGGATAATGTGGGACCTGTGCTTTGAAAAATTTGTGCCAAGTTATTAGAAGCTCTCTTTCGATAGCATTGGTTGGCCCTGATAAGGGCCGTTGAAGTTCAATTTGATCACCCTGTTTTCTTCAGGGAGGGAGTTTTCCTGTCTACTCCCCTCACATCTTGCTCACAGAGAAATAGCTATAGGGTGTCAACGTGTATTTATGAACACCCTCTTCTTCTTCTTCTTCTTCTTGTGGACAGATGGGCATACCCTCCAGGAAGTTAGCGGCGGCTATTGTCTGTTGTTGTTGGTTCTCCTGTTCTTCAAAAATGATGGTGGGGAGGTCTTGCAAGGGAAAATCCACGGGCGCTGTTATATTTTCATCCACATAGTCGTCGTCCGGCTGGACTGCTGGCTCTTCTTGTGGACGAGGGGCCAGCAGCGGAGGAGGGGGAGGGCGCATCTCTCTCTGCATGGTGGCCTGTAGTAATTCCAACCACCCCTCCTCGCTGATGGTTCTGGATGAATTAATTAGTCTTCTTAAATTCTCCGCTGTTCCTCTTCCTTCTCCCGATACACTGTCTTGATTCTTGTTCAGTGTGGCACTCCATTCTGTGAATTCGCACAACCAGAATGCTTTAACGGCGTCCAGCATCGCCTTCTTCTGGCGTCGAGATATCGTTCTCTGTCGCCGGCGGGAGGCCTTGGTGGAGGTGGTAGACATTGTCGCTATTCCGTGGCTCATTTTCTTCTCTCTGTTCATATGTTGTCATCTGGCAGTGAAAGGTTTTGGAATGACCCGAATGAAGCTGGGCGCTAGCTTATATAAAAATTACGCGGACGTCAGCGAAATCGCTCTATCTGTTTGGTCTATATTTTTACGCTGAACAAAATATTTGTGTTTCTTTTCCAATTTTAAACGGTTGTCATTTTACAATAAATGTCAGTGCACGTATAAATTTTATTTCAAGTTGAACTCAGGCAACTCATGGTGTAGTATTTAAAAATTTAGCAGGATAGCGCTACACTAAGCCGCTATTTTTAATAATTTTATCGATTTTTACACGCGTAACGTTATAGTACGGTAGTGTGGAAAACCCGCTACACTGGAAATAAATGGGTTTTCCTGGCTAAAAATACGTCAAGTATATTGCTCACAGCCTTATAATATCACCCTGAAAATTGTAACTGGTTTATCGAGAGAAAACTATAAAAATTATAGAAAAAATAGCCTTCGTTTCACTGCAAGAAGGCCAACGTGCAGAGTTCCCAATGATTTTGGTGCGCTGTGGATCACGCCATCTAGCGGTCGTCACAGGCACTGAGAATGGAATGTCTATCGGCTTGAAAGGGGTCATCTGTTAATAACCAATAGGCCGGTGAAGCATTTTGGAGACGATTTCAATGTTGCCTTCTCTCCCACCTGTGCGCGAATTCTTAATTGTTACAGTCCAGGCACAAATGACACGCAGATGTAGCGTCGCAAAATGTTCTGAAGTATATTTATCTTGGAGCACGCGCCTACAAAATTGCATTGTAATGTCAATTTAATTATTTTCTAGAACAGGATACGATACGAATTTTATTACGATGAAATATTTTTTTTTACTCACGAGTATTTAGCAAGAATCCATATATACACATTTGCCTGGACGGTGTTTTGTCATTCACCACTATGGCAGCGCACGGAACGGAGCTCGCCTTCTTCCAACTCACGTCTGATGTCATTCTCATCGTCTATGATCATGAACTGCAGCTCATCGAAGAACATCCCCGAGAAGTTAAGCTATGTTTAAGCCTACCAGGTTGTTACAGGGAAAAGAGCCCGAAGTCGATTTCATGCACGTGGGAGTCGGTGTTTACCTGCGAAGTGGTAGAGATGATTCTTTTTTCCCCCGGTTAGAACAGTGTGGTGGTACCGCTATCCTACTCCGGCCGGCATTATGGCAGGCGCTGAAAGCTATTATCACCGACGTTCACGACGTACTCTACCCTGAGGCCAACTCTGTAGCCACGCGCACTCTTACACCGGACTGTACCCTATTGTTATACCCCCAACGCGTGGAGCTCATCGATGACGATAGTCGGTGTTGGTGTACGTCTGAACCCGCGCGTGTCTCTTTATCCCCGAAAGGCTGGATTACCTTGAAACGTGTGTTATGCGGTGACCTCGACGGAGATAGCATTCACCTGTGTGACGATGTCTACATTTTCCGCGGTCCCTATTTTGTTCGACTCTTCTGTCTCAAGCGAGGTGGTTTTACTCTGGACCCCGATCTATGGACGGCTTTGCAACAAGTAGTGCCCATGGTCGATGAAGTACTCTCTCCACAGGAGCCTCTCACAGAATAGTACGATTCATGTCTGTACCTGACACTATAAATACCAGGGGTGACACAGAGTGTGTGTCATTCACCGTTCGACATTTAGAGCAAGCATGTCATCCGACCTACGAGCCATTCTGCCCCTTATACCCCAGGTGGGGTTATACGTCTATGAAGATAAACTCATCCTGGTGAAAGACTGTGGAGCTATTTGCTGGGCGCCCGCTGAGACTCTATCGAATACGGTGACGCTACAGCGTGACGGCTGGACTAAATTTAAACGGGTGTTGAGCGGTGAGTTCGACGGACACCTCATCCACATAGACAATGCCATCTACGTATATACCGTACCTCCCCTCTTCGCACGCCTGGGCCGCTACCAAGACCCTACGCGAAGTTTCATCCTAGGCCCCTCTCTGTGGTCAGCCTTGGAGAAAGTAGTGCCTATTGTGGACCAGCTGTTTACACCGGACGAACGATCACCAGACGAATTGGCGTGGGCTCGTGCTATGGAGGACGCGCTGGCTGAACCCCATGAAAAACAACATGAACCCGATACAGCCGGGGAAGACGAAAGTACTATATCTATAGGATGCACAGAGGCTAGAGTGTCAGTGTCACCTGATGAAGCGAACACACATGACGGGGACCCAGAGGCACCCCGATGAGGGGTAAGAAGACCGTGATGAGGCGGTCCCGAAAGGGAAAAAAGGGGTCAGCATCTACAGTGAACAAGGTGTTAACCGATTTGTATTACAACCCTACCAGTCCAGCCGCGTATAGCGCTGTGGGAGCGCTCGCTCGAGCTGTCCATTCCCAAGGCATCAGTCGAACTGAAGTTCGAGACTGGTTAAAAACCCAAGACACTTATAGTTTACATCGAGCAGCCCGACGACATTTTCGCCGTGACCGAGTCATCGTAGGAGGCATAGACGCGCAATGGCAGGCTGATTTAGTGGATATGAGTCGATTTGCACCTCACAATGATGGACATCGGTACATATTGACCTGTATCGATATTTTATCCAAGTATGCCTGGGTACTACCCATTCGCACCAAAACAGGAGAGAATCTAGTACGGGCGTTCCAGCAGATTTTCAAGACGGGGCGCAAACCCCTTTATTTGCAAACGGATGAAGGTACAGAATTTCTCAACCGACCCTTTCAAGCCTTTCTTAAGAAACAGAAGGTATTTTTCTTCCATACGTACAACGAAACCAAAGCCTCTGTGGTGGAACGATTCAATCGCACCTTCAAAGGACGAATGTACAAGTATTTTACTGCCCAAAACACCCGACGGTACATCGATGTACTACCTCAACTGGTGCAAGGGTACAATCGAGCCTATCATCGCAGAATCCAGCGAGCTCCCCTCGATGTCACAGAACGCAACGAACATCAAGTGCGTGGTACGCTGTACTCACCCAGTCCACCATCACTCACGTCACCCCGTTACAAACGTGGAGATGTGGTACGGATCAGTAAAGTGAAAGGCCAATTTGAGAAAAGTTACTTGCCCAACTGGAGTGACGAGCACTTTGTCATCGTTCGCCATAAACCTCGACAGCCACACGTCTATCAACTGGAAGATCTACAAGGAGAAACACTGCAAGGCACGTTTTACGAGGCAGAATTACAACCCATAGTGAAAACACCGAAAGACTACTACACGGTGGAAAAGATTTTGAAAACGGAACGTCGACGTGGCATCCCCTATCATTTCGTCAAATGGCAAGGATGGCCCCATTCGTTTAATTCCTGGGTGTCAGGCCGTGACATGAAACGTCTATAAATTCTAACCCCTATCACCGCCATGCTTCAGTGTAGGGTTGTACCATGGATAGTGCACATCTACCCTTACTGTTACGAACTCGAAAAGCACAAGTGGGTACTATAGTGTGTCTAGTAGTGCTTGTGGGTACGTTATTTGGAGGCGTGTTCTACGATTTGGCGTACGTGATATCCTGTTTCAACACCCTGCGTCCCACAATTCCACCTCAGTCATCCACCACCACCACCACCACCACTACGACGCTGCCTACGCCATCCAAGACGTCAAGGTACCGCCACGTATCAACCCAGACACCCACGTCTACCACACCGTCTACTCCATCCACTACATCACCTGACCGCCACATCCATCCACTCACGCCTACGACGCCCCGTATTACTACTACCACGCTGCGTACTACGACGCTGCGTACTACGACGCCACGTGATCCTCCGTCACCCCTGAGAAGCGACGATCCTTCCAGTCCATCACCACCACCACCACCACCACCTAGTACCACCATCACCACTCCTACGACGCTAAACACATTTAGAGTGCACGAATCACGTTTACCCGTTCGGTACCCGTTCGACTACGATCCCCGGTGGGATCCACGAGCACGGTGGTGGGCCTCTGAACGCCGAGCGCAAATCACCAAAAAAAAAAAAAAAAAAAAACTATGGATCCTCGGTGGCAGCATCCTTTCACGTGTCTCATCGCTGGACCGACAGGATCGGGAAAAACACACTTCGTTCAACGTCTCATCCAACCAACACGGGTCAGCCCTCATTTCACCTCCTCTAGCTCGCATCCTGTGGTGTTATGGAGCTTGGCAACCCACGTACGAGGAACTGGCACGTGTGCCGGGACTCACCTTAATGGAAGGCTTACCCCCTGAGGATACACCCAAAGACACGTTGGTGGTGGTGGACGATCTCATGACGGAAACGGACAGTCGAATCACCCGTCTCTTTACCAAAGGAAGCCATCATCGTCGGTTGAGCATCATCTACATCGTGCAGAATCTCTTCAGTAAGAACAAAGAGCACAGGAACATTAGTTTGAATGCTCAGTATGTGGTGTTATTCAAAAACCCCAGAGACGCTTCCCAAATTACGCACCTGGCCCAACAGATGTACCCTAAAAACACGGCCTTTGTACGAGAAGCCTTTGAAGATGCTACCCAACCAGCTCACGGGTATCTACTCATCGACTTGAAACAAGACACTCCCTCATCCCTTCGATTGCGTACCCACATTTTCCCCGGCGAGGTGCAGACGGTGTACACACCCAAATAAAAGAAGAAGACAATGCACTCTAGCCGTCACTCATCATGTCTGCACGGGTACGCAAGCACGCGCCGGCCCTCCGCGTATTACGCAGCGCGCCACCGGAGGTGGGCCGGGCCCTGGTGCGCGGGGCGGATCCCGACTTGGTACGGTGTTTGTGTGAAGTGGCGCATAATGTGTTAAAAGGCAATGTTCCGCTCAGTCCTCTGCAGAAAGGGAAATTGCAACGGCACAAGGCGGGTCTCCGAACGTTGGTGAAGAAGACGGGTAGTGTGAAGAAAAAGAAACAGGTGTTACAGCGAGGTGGATTTCTCGGCGCACTCCTCGCACCCTTAGCCGCTACTGTACTGGGGCCGTTACTAGGCTCCATCTTGGGACGCTAACGGCATGGAACATACGAAAAAATGATGCTGGTCGAACCTCGACTGTTACAGAGTTTGCAATCACCCTATCCCGTGCCTGCCACAGTGCAACAACTGCAGTCTCTGGATGAAGAGATGAATAGTATACTCCAACGTCGACTACCCGATCACGAGAAAATTCAACTCTACCATCATACGCTGAACCGGTACCAGACGTTTATGGATCAATATAGAGGGAGTAGTAGTAGTAGTAGTACACCACAACTACCCACAACGCCCACAACGCCCACAACGCCTACACTCACACCCCCGCCATCCTCATCTTCTGCCTCACCTCAGCTGGAACAGGAAGTGTTGGCCAGTGTGCCTAAAGCCTTCAAGACCAAGGCGCGTTTATTGTTGGACCGGGTGAAACAGAATGCCGATATGGGTTGGAACGCTGAAGGAAAACTACTGATTCGAAACCAAGTGGTGCCGGGATCTCATATGACGGATTTGATCAACGATATGGTACGTTCTCGCAAACACTCTAATCCACCGGGCTGGGAAGCCTTTGCTCAGGGATTAAAAGACACACACACTCCTCAAGAATTGGTAGGAAATCGTGAACGCTGGAAGTGGATGCAGCAAGCAGCCTCTCGACTTCCCCCTATGTGGGAACGTGAATGGCAACCTGAGACGCCGCCCAAAACACCCTCACGGCGGGCACCTACTTCGTCACCTCTTTTACCACGTCATCCCCTGCAAATCTCCCCCAGAGCTAAGTCACCGCGACCATCACGACGCCGAGGTAAACAGCCCAAGACCTGGGGACCTTACTGGGACCCTTACTAAGGGGTACCTTACTAAGGGGGAGGATGACCTCCCTATAAAAACCCGGTGCAGAAGCCAGAACAGCTCAGTCGTCATGTTTTAGCTGACGTTGCCCAGTAATAGTTCACTCGATGTGTTTCCTGACAACACCTTGGCCAAGTATGTCACTCAATTACCACAACCGTTACATTTACCGGGTCGGTGGGAATGTGGACTGGTAGATATTCAGTACCCTTACTCGTGGTACAACGTACGAGACCAAGAAGTATGGTACGAAGTGACGTACGAAGGCAAAGTCACCAAACTCATTCTCCCCGAAGGCCAATACGATACGCCCCAGAAGTTCATAGAGGGTCTGCTGTCCTTGTTGGAGTACAAGTCTCTACGGGAGGCCACGAATAAATCAAAACCCCTGCAAGTCTACCCTTTCAAGAATCACATAATCTTGACTGTCAACCCACACAACGACAAGGCCTGTATCCTGCTGAGCCCTAACGTGGCTGTGACACTCAGTCCTACACTACAGCAAATGTTAGGTCTGCCTTTCAGAGTGTACCCGGGGCCCACCACCGACAACGGTGACGATGCGATGGATATGAAAGCAGGCATGTACGCACTCTACGTCTACTCGGACGCAGTGGACAACCATATTGTAGGTGATGTGAACACACCTCTGTTACGGGTGGTGCCCATTAGCAAGTCGTATGGCGATCAAGTCAACCAGAGTTTCAACCATATACTCTACCTGCCCGTACGACATACCGATATCAACACGATCACGGTAGATATAAGAGATGACACGGGACACCCGGTGCCATTCGAACGAGGAAAAGTGGTGCTGACTCTTCATTTCCGACAAGCCCGTTCTCCTCACTTCATATAATGTACGTGCCTTACCAGTGTCATACACCCAGCTATGCCGACTACTACAAGAAACAAACGGGGGGAGGCTTGCCCATCTTTAGCGGTGCACGCATGCAACGAGGTCACGGATTGGGAAACATACTGGGCAGCATTGTGAAAACGTTCTTACCCTTGGTCACACGGGGAGTAAAAGCGGTAGGCAAACAAGCGGTACGCAGTGGATTGCGCGTGGCTGGTGATGTGATGGGAGGCACAGCACCCCGACAAGCCTTGAAACGACGGGCTAAAGAAGCCGGTAGCGTGTTGATCGCCAAAGCCCTTAAAAGACAACCCCGGACACAGCGAAGAGTCATTCGACGTCCAGCACACCGACGACGCACACCCCGGAGGGCTAAGACCCACAAGAAGAAGAAGAAGAGTAGTAGGAGAGACATCTTCGCATAATGGCATTCATTCACTCCGAGTCGTGTCCGTCTACCAACAGTGAATTGGATTTGTGGACTATTCCACCCACCCAAACCAGTGTAGCCGAAGGCCGTTGGGTAGAACATCGACCCCTGGCTAGCCTGACGGGGACGGGCCCTGTGGAATTTACCATTGAAAACAAAGATACAGCCTACCTGGATTTAGCCCACACCTACTTGTACGTGAAAGCCAAAATAGTGGACGCAGCCGGGGGCAACGTAGCGGACGATGCAGTAGTAGGCCCAGTGAATCTTTGGCTGCACTCCTTGTTCCAACAGGTGGATATGAGTCTGAGCGATAGACTCATCAGTACGTCCACTAGAGGAAAGTGTGGCAACCCCAGCTCCGACACGTGTTGCTTGGTGTTATAGCCAATGGCAGCCCGCCTACGAAACTACGCGATTACAGAATGTGAGTTTCATCCCAGGGATTCCTCACGACATAGACGAATCGTATTACTTTGATCCCGAGCAGACCAACGTGGTAGTGCTAGATGATCTGATGAGTGCGGCCAAGGACAATTCACACGTTGCCGACTTGTTTATTTGACCCAGAATCTCTTTCCTCAAGGGAAGGCGTCCAGAGATATTGCCTTGAACTGCCAATACTTTGTGTTGTTCTCCAATCCTATTGACAGAGCACAAATCCGTGTGTTTGGTAGTCGAATTTATCCTCAGAACATCGACCATTTCATGCAGGCGTTTCAAGGGGCAACAAGTCGTCCGTACGGCTACCTATTCGTAGATTTAAAAGCCCATACCCCCGAAGATCGCCGGCTGACGACCCACCTGCTACCCGGCGAGGGATCACCGCAACGTCATATACCCCAACACCATCCACCGAGTCCACATCTGGTAGAGCAGCAGCAGCAACCCACCCCCATACAGCGGGGCCCCTTCATACCATCAGTCCCGGAATATTGGAATATTGAATATTGGATAAGGACCCAGTCCATATGGAAATTGAAAGAACAGCGTCGATGTTGAACACCTCGGGCATGAACTGGATAGCGGCGTATGTCAGAGCAATAGCACAAAAGAAACATTTATTCGAACGCATCATTAAACGACATTAAAGCGTTTAGAAAGTGTGTTAAGGCGTTGAGACGGGCGTTAAGGCGTAACGACGGGCGTTGACGGGCGTCACTGCATTTCGATGAATTGGTGTCAATTCCATGGAAATCAGAGCTTCTGAGCTAATTCACCAGGGCGTTGAAGCGTTAAGCTAAGCGGTGATGGGCGTTACTGCCTATAAAAGCAAACGTATTTCCAAAAACACGCACAGTCGACGTTCAACCGTCAACATGGCTTATACTTGCTCTGAGTGCGAACGCACGTTCACCAGACATTACGATATGATGCGACACCAGAAAAATATACATGGGATTGAAGACTCCGGAGTCCGTTGAGGCGGATGCTGATACAGAGACTGCTGAGAGTGTATCGACTGATACCGAAACAGAGATTGCTGAGAGTCTATCTAGTGATACGGAGAGCTTGACCTCAGATAGTCAGCCTACGTCCGTGGAAAGTGAGGCAGAACCTACCTTCTGGGATCGTATTGTGACAGCAGCTATCAATACTTACGCTGCAGCGATCGAGGACGCCGGAGAGGATAATTTACAACAGGCGTACACCCAAATGCGCCCCCGCATCAGGAAAACAGCCATGGCGATCTATGAACAGTATACCCTACTACCGCTTGAAATGAAAGGCGACCCCACGCACAGGTCCATCATGAAGACCAAGCGTCACTTGGAAGAGGCTATGGGACTACCACCCACCGAGGCCCTGGAAAATGCGATCAGAATGCGCAAACAACTGTTTCAGGACATGCTGCCCGAAGAATATCCAGGCCTGCCCAACGACGCTTAAATCACACCGAGCAAAGATGGAACTTTCTGAAATGGCGACTTCTGATTGGACAAGAATACATCTAACGGACAGGAACGAATATGACAGATGCAAATGGTGGCGTCTGATTGGGCAAGAGTCTCTTTGAGTTGTAAACATACCCAACGCGGCTCCCCCAGCGTGGGTATGATGTAACATTGGGGAAAATAAACTGTATGAAAAAAACAACTTGTTGTTGTTGTTGTTCTCTCAAGTGTCATACTTGTTGTTGTTGTTGTTCTCTCTCCGGTCTATATCATGGCGTCAAGGCGTTATGTTAGAGCGTTAAGGCGTAATGCGGCTCACCTAAACCCTAACACGTCTATGTCCACACCCTTTTCCCAGAATTCCCTGTCTGCGCATGCGCAGACTGTTGACAACGGCCGAGACCCTAGTCCAATCGGATGCCCCCTCACATAGGCTTCACATTGATACCTCACTCAACTCCATCGGCTCATTAGTGGCTCACCTAGATCCCAAAACGTCTATTTTCATACCCTTTGTCTATTGCGCATGCGCAGAATGACGATATTGCGACCCCACATCCACCCAGTGGGATGCCCCCTCACATAGGCTTCACATTGATACCTCATACGACTCCATCGACCCACTAGTGGCCCACCTAGACCCCAACACGTCTATTTCCATACCCTTGGTCTACCGCGCATGTGCAGAATGACCATATTCCAACCCCACACCCAGCCCGTGGGATGCCCCCTCACATAGGCTTCACATTGATACTTACTCGACTCCATCGGACCACTAGGGGCTCCCCTAGACCCCAAAACGTCTATTTCCATACCCTTGGTCTACCGCGCATGCGCAGAATGACGATATTTCAACCCCACACCCACCCACCCAACCCCAGATGCCCCTTCACGAATGCTTCACATTGATACCTCATGCAACCCAATCGGTACACTAGGGACCCCTCTCGCCCCTGAAGATTGCCGGAGAATGCCGGAGAATTTGATCACCCACGACATTGTGGGAAAGCCCCACTGATCTCCGTGACATCTTCGGGTACCTCCGTGACATCTTCGGGCATCTCCTTGTCTCTTCGGTGACCTCCGTGACATCTTCGGTCACCTCCGTGTCTCTTCGGTCACCGAAGATGTCTCTATTTTAGGGGTAAAGTCCGTATTCCGCTTTTTATAGTTTCGGGAAAAAATCCTAATTTTACATGCACCCACCCCATTGACTTGATAGGCAGGTCCCAATAAGCTCGGGGACCGATACTAGCCCTTTTGGCTAGGATTGATAGGTGTTTTCCCCTATTTTAGGGGTAAAGTTCGTGTTCCGCTTTTTATAGTTTCGGGAAAAAATCCTAATTTTACATGCACTCACCCATGACAGGATGCCCCTTCACGAATGCTTCACTTTAATACCTCACTCGACCCAATCGGACCATGCAGCATATTTGAAGTCTGGGGACTACTTTTTCTCCGCGGAAGCTTTTTCCCGCGACCGCATCACCGCCAGGCCGCATCACCGCGGAAGAATACATGCCCAGGGGCCCTTTGCCGGAACTGTAGTCACCCAGAGTTACCTCCCCCTAGATTGGAACTCTTCTGTGCTGGAGGTAGTTTTTGGTCTCTTGAGCTGGTGGCGCCCCCTGGCGGATGCAAGAGTTACCTCCCCCGGCAAAATGGGGGTTTAAATGCTTAGACTATACTACTATGGTGCATGAACGAATTACGAGAGGTAAGTGTGGCTTGACCGAAACCGTGAAACATGCAATCGTCTTTTCTATGAACTACAAGGTGCTACAGAATATTTTTCGTACATGGGGATCTTTTACTTCAGCCCACGGTAGAACAAGTAATGTATGGTATACAAAATGCGACTGTACAAAAGCAAGCAATATTTTCAGTGAACTATGTTTTGGCCCTAACAAGGTATTTCTTCAACAGAACTAGATACTGGTGAAAATCTATTGATGATTGACTTTAGAGTTTATATAAAGGACAATCTACTTATGGACGGTTCATTTTTTACCAGGGGGGGGTGGGCCGGGGGGATCAAGGGGGGACTAAAAAATTTCCCACTGAGCTGGAGGGGGGACCAACATTTTCGAATTTGGTTTTTAGGGGGGACCAAACTTTCTACATTCAGTATTCTGCAAAGCAAACATTTTCTGTAATATGTATAAATAATCCCAATGAAGAATTAAAACCCAGATTCAGCTATAAACTTCAATGAACATCTGGGCAGCTTTATTTATCAATTTGCCTGTTGTTTATATCTATCAAGCAGCCATCTGTTATTACACAACTTACCCATCAAGACTGGTAAGCTAAAGCTCAGTGCTTTAACCATGGTGTCATGCTAATAAACTAGTAGATAATGGGTGAGGATGGAGACTGTGAGTGTACATGCAGTCAAATGTTTACTTGTGTGACATCAACAATTACATCAACTAAAGTTAAGTCTGTGTGATTACACACACCCATAAGGTGTATGTGTACATGTATGTCCACTGTGCATTCAAGTGTGAAAAACAATTGTTTAAACTATTAATTGTGGTTTAAACTATTATATAAATCATACATACTTGAATGTTTCTTTAACCCACATTATACTGTAATAATCACCATAAGTTTTATCATGTTTATGAACAAATCGGCCAAGGGCACAGTTGAGAAAAGCATTTGATGATAAATCTGTGTCAGTATGTATGATCCAGAATCCATTCAGGAATTCAGTGACAAGTACATTTTGAAGACAAGTCATGTTTCGAACTATGTTCAACATTTACCCGGGACCCGGGTCCCCCACTTTTGATTTAAGGGGGGCCCGAATATCTTTGGGCCCCCACACTTACCGGCACTTCTAACTGACCATATTCCCACATAAAAATTACAAATAGAGTGCAGGACGTATAGTGGTGTGTTATAGGCCTGTTTTCAGGCCTTCAAGTGCCTCCTATATTTTCCTATACTTTTGAGTCATTCCTATATTTTCCTATACTTTACTCAAAATCTCCTATATTTTGACTTTTTCTCATGAAAACCTTCAATGCTTTGAAATAAGTCAATTTGGCATGGCAAAATACATTTCAGAAAACATTTAAATTTCTTTTTCTTGAACCAAGCAGCAGAATGGGTCTCCTCAACCACCACAACTATGAACGCATTCAGTGGAAATAATTTTATTAACAAACTACCAAATTTGGAACATACAATGTAGTAGTGACCTGTCTTACACTTCCTTATTTCCTATATTTTCCTATATTTTATTAAGAAAATTCCTATATTTCTCCTATATTTTGGCAAATTTCCTCCTATGTTTTCTCCTATATTTTCACCGTAAGTCACTTGCAGGCCTGTGTTTTGTTTGTGTTTTAAACCAGGAAGTCAAATGGAGTCAGGCAAATTCTTCAATATCGATGCTTGTTTATGCGAAACAAATGTGAAAATAGAACCATAAATCTATATACATTGTGTTCAGATTTAGTTCCGGGAAAACGCGTAAAGTGCTTCTCCGGCAACCTGAACCCCTGGAGCTTCCGGGGCCTAGGCGGCCCCTGGACCCTCGCCTGTCGGGCTCTGAGGACCGCTTATTTTAGCTTTGTGTAACTGAATCGGTATCATACTGGTTCTAATGTTCCATGATGTAAACGTCATCGTTTTTTAAAAATGTTTTTTCATGTGTTAAATATAGTTAGAAAGTCAAATGGAATCAGGCATGAAGTATGATTTTTTTCAATATCGATGCGTGCTCATCAATGCGAAACAAATCTGCATACATTATGTTCGAATTTATTTCCTGGAAAACGCTTAGAACGCATCTCCGGAGATTTGGACTAGGCGGCCCCTGGACCCTCGCCTGTTGGGCTGTGAGGATTTCCTTGTATTATCTTTGTGTGAATGAATCGTATCAGTAGGCATATTGAGTTCCCTTCAAAGAACTAAAAGTCATCGTTTTGTATGCATGGTATGTTTTAAATATAACTAGAAAGTAAAATGGATGAGGTGCAATGTTTTCAATATCGATGCGTGCTTAAAATTGCGAAAAAATCGTGAAAATAGAACCATAAATTTGCATGCAGTATGATCAGTTTTATTTCTGAGAAAAGGCTCAGAACACATCTCCGGCGATCTGGGACGACAGAGCTTCCGGGGCTAGGCGGCACCTGGACCCTTGCCAGTTGTGCTGTGATAGTCCCCCCCCCCCTATCAATTACGTTCCGACGCCACTGATCATATAACCATGTACTTGCATTAGCATCATCATCACACTAGATTTTCTTAGTTGCTCAAGTATCCACATCTTGTATTTAGTTCATCATGAAAAGATAGGACCTGGACGTTCTGATTTTCAAGTAATTGTGGGTGGCGGGGGGACCAAAATATGATATTTACACATTCAGTCTGGGGGGGGACCAAACATTTTTGTGGCCTACTGACCGGAATCCCCCCCCCTGGTAAAAAATGAACCGTCCCTTAACCTTAATAACGCAAGAAAGGAGGGAACTACAAGGATGTACCGGTAGTTAAAGGTCTTAAGAAAAGATAACTTCAGTTATACTGGGTAGCTGTTCCGTCAAAGGCTAGTCTACTACAAGTTGTCAAGTGGGGTATATTTTTGTACGAGATTGTGTAAACGTGACATGAAAGAATAAAGGCTTGAAAGAAAAAAAAGAGTTCAAGTTGATGTTTAGGTACAGAATAAAAAATGTAGCTTCTTATGCCCCCCCGCCAATCCCCCAGCCTTCTTCTTTTTCAAGAAATTCCATAACACTAATATGCAAAGGTTCCTCTTTACAGTTTATTTTTTAGTTTTCAGGTGCAAAACGCTGCGTTCTGGTGCATTCTGATAGGATTATCCCATTTGTCATTTTCTCGGGAAAACCGTATCTATTATTTACCGATAGTGTTCATCATTTTTTCGTTACTCAGTTACGGAGTATAGAGATTAATAACGTATAAACAGTTTGAAAACAAGTATATATCATATATGTACCGGTACGTACGGTTCCGGTACCTGAGTAAATAATAATGGAGGATCCATTACCAATCCACAGATTGCATCCCAAATTGTGCACAAACAGTGCCATTTCAATTCACATGTTTTTTTCAAATACAAATTGATTTTATTTGCTGACGGCACACCATCGCATCGATGCGATGGTGAATGCAAGACCACAGTGACGCAAGATTGGAAAGGAAATGTCACTAGCACGTGATCAGATACTAAAAACATCACATGATCAAGATGTCATTCTTCGCCGTAATGCGCCTGCGCAGGAAAACGCGGAAATGAATTTTATGGTCGGAAACTGAACCACCCAGAGCAGAGATTCGTTGTTCATTTCACAAACAGTATCAATAATATTCAAACGATAAAGGCTATAACATTGTTATAACTTGAAATTCGTACATGTAAGTACACAAAGCTATAGGCTTATTGATGTCACATAATAGTTGACATTCACTGAGAGCATTTTGCAGCATAAATAAACAACAACAACAACAACAAACTGCAGCCCATGACTCTGCAGCAGTGAATGCAGTTTGCAACAGCTTTCACATTTTTGTCCAGCCGGAATATGTTTTAGATCTTGCGGTAGTCAGGTATAACGACGAAACCTTGACCATCTGTCATAGCAGACAGCATTCCGACCACTTTGAATCAGTGTTTTCCACGGTTGTCTGCATGAATATAGGCCTATAGCTTGTGGGATATTTCATTGTTGTTGTATATCTGTAAATCCACTCCAAAACCACAGGTGCTTCTATCTACCATTCTATGTTCCACCCCCAACCCTATACTATATCAAGGTCAATCAACTTGTTTCGAGAAAATGGCGCCAGTCCAAATAAACGGGATCAGATAATCGACTGAAATGCTTTGAATTCGACTGAAGAAACGGAAACTCGGTCGGTTATTTGTTGGTACGGTAGCTCGCTTAATACTGGTTCGATTCTGACAATCTAAACGTTCCGGAGTAGCTGAAGAGATTCTCTTTTCAAAAATATATAGTTTGATGACCGACATATTTTTATTTTTGAGATAGTGGGCAACTGAAATAATCGTGTCGACTTCGCTGAAATTTTTTTTGGACCGACCGACATGTGGTTTTTCTTGTCCGGAAAATTATTGTGTGAACTGACTGAAATACTTTTAGGTTTCCGGAATGCTCAACTTTTTTACGACTAAAATGATATAAAATTTATGCATGTACCTTCTACCGTTTTCCGTAAAAGGGTTCGCTGAAATAAAGCGATTGAAAATCAAGACATTTTCAGCCGAATCGGCGGTAAAACGGGCAACTGGAGCGAATTAAAAACTCGGATTTGAAGACGGACTTCAGAAGAGTCCGAAAATCCGGAATCAGGATCGCGGGTAAGTTTATAGGAAGATTGGTTATGTCGGTAGGTCGTAAGTGTCGAATTAAATTTAAAAAGCATAGTTTGCACAAAAAATATCCTATTTCTCAAATAAATGAATGTTTGTCATGTAATAACTTAATGGAAATAGTGAAAATTTTGAATTGATCATTAATTTTAAATACATATATTTTTATAATCGAAATGAAAAATGACCAGGAATATACATATTTTGTTCTCAGTAATTTTTTTTTTTATTAATATAAATTTACTAATTGATAATACATTTAATTTATAAAATGAAGTAAAAATGATTTTGACAATTAAAAAAAAAATGATTTTGGAACACTGTTCACACCTGTCCTTTGTTCCGGAAATCCTAAAAAACAACAAAGGAGTAACATAAAAGAAATAATCTTTTTGTCTACTGAATATGTCTGTCACAAAACCAATCGGTAGAATTGTCATTTGGCTGAGCACAAGACAAATGTTTCCAAACAGTACACCTTTTCCTACCATCTTTCCCGTCACAACCTACCATGTCTTCAAAACAATCAGGCTTACCACACAAACAAAAACGACTAATAACTTTGTTCACCGACCTAATTCTAACTGTCTTTCCACTCTCGTTAGTCCGTGGGAAGGGTGACATTTTCCTATCTTCTAAACACTGAAGTAAATGTTTTCTTAGAGTATGTGGATTGAAAGTCAAAGTAGTCTTACCAAGGTAACTGTAAAAACAGAACTCAACTAAGTTAGCTATATAGCAAACAATCCACAATCCGACCCATTGTCTTGTTGCTGAACACTTGGAATTGAAACAGTAATTTTCTGCCGGCATGTTATTTTCTGCTAATTTCTTAATTGTCTGAATTACAGAAGGTGCTGTCCTAAGAAATTCTGAATCGGACTTACTATTGCCATGAGGAAGTGGTTTGTACTTTTCATGATCACCAATATAATGAATGAGTACAGTATTTGGATCACTATCTAACCAGTAAGCAGTATGCCGAATATACAGAAAAGTCGAATAACTGTTCACTATTGGAATGGTTAATCTGATGGCCCTAATCTGATTACCAATTCTGTGGTTCATACTCCATGTAAGAATCACGAGACAATGTGCATATAAATTATAATATTTACTGAGAACAAAATATGTATATTCCTGGTCATTTTTCAGGTACAAGAAGGTACATACATAATATATGTATTTAAAATTAATGATCAATTCAAAATTATAAATACCATAGAAAAATACTATTTCCATTTACATTAAGTTATTACATGACAAACATTCATTTATTTGCAAAATAGGATATTTTTTGTGCAAACTATGCTTTTTTAATTTAATTCGACACTTACGACCTACCGACATAACCAATCTTCCTATAAACTTACCCGCGATCCTGATTCCGGATTTTCGGACTCTTCTGAAGTCCGTCTTCAAATCCGAGTTTTTAATTCGCTCCAGTCGCCCGTTTTACCGCCGATTCGGCTGAAAATGTCTTGATTTTCAATCGCTTTATTTCAGCGAACCCTTTCACGGAAAACGGAAAAATGCATAAATTTTATATCATATTAGTCGTAAAAAAGTAGAGCATTCCGGAAACCTAAAAGTATTTCAGTCAGTTCGCGCAATAATTTTCCGGACAAGAAAAACCGCATGTCGGTCGGTCCAGAAAAAATTGAAGCGAAGTCAACACGATTATTTCAGTTGCCCACTATCTCAAAAATAAAAATATGTCTGTCATCAAACTATATATTTTTGAAAAGAGAATCTCTTCAGCTACTCCGAATGTTTAGATTGTCAGAATCGAACCAGTATTAAGCGAGCTATCATCAAATAACAGGCCGAGTTTCCGTTTCTTCAGTCGAATTCAAAGCATTTCAGACGAATACGCCGACCCCAAATAAACACGTATCTGTTTTACCTCCCTGTCGGCAGCACTCTGGTATAATCCAAAATGCTTATCTATGGCGATAAAATTACATTCGCTTCACTTTCCACGGTAAAAACATTAATTTAACGACGACCGCACAAACTAAAACAACCCGTACAGGCGGAAGTGCTATTCTATTCAACCGTGATCACAGCCTGCGTATATTTTGACCAATGGCTGTGCGAATGATGAGCCAATCTGATTGCCGTAAATTTGCGAGCCCATGATCATGGTTGAATAGAATAGCACTTCCGCCTGTACGGGTTGTTTTGGTTTGTGCGGTTGTCGTTAAAGTAATGTTTTTACCGTGGAAAGTGTAGCGAATGTAATTTTAGGCCGAAGATAAGCATTTTGGATTATACCAGAACGCTGCCGGCAGCGAGGCAAGACAGATACGTGTTTATTTGGACTGGACGAAGACGTCTTTTTCAGTCGTTGAACTTGGCGCCATTTTCTCGAAACAAGCTTAAGTTGATTGACCTTGATATGGTATAGGGTTGGGGGTGGAACATAGAACGGTAGATAGAAGCACCTGTGTCCAAAACTGATGGTGATTAAAGATGTAATCGTCCTCAAATCTAGGAAGAAATCGATGTCTCTCATATGTTATGACAGGTACAAAATATAACACATTTGACCGCAAAAAATTGAACTTGTTTTTACCATTCACAAAAAAAAATTAAAAAAATTGGTATGTAAACATAAACAGCATGGCATGCCGTTTAGTTTTACACAGCTGTGTTAACAAGCGTATACATGTGTGGTGCATCTACCAATGTATGCTATGCGACTTTATCAAACCTTAGGCACAAGCTATGACGTTAACTCATGGCTGCATCTGTTCAGCATTCAGATTCGTGAGCGGCGCTACGTCACTGAAACGTCACGCAGACTGTAATGTCATTTTCCTCTCCTCATACAACACATACTCAACGGCGAAACAGAAAACACATCGAGGTGGGCAGCATTTCAAATTCCTCTAGACAAGATATTCTTTTATTCGTATATGGCAATTCCGCTATCATCAAATATAATACATACGTTGCTTTACAAACCTCGCTGCTGAAAAACGCACACAGGAAAGTTTACAGTAACATAATCCATCGATTTTGATGCTGATTTCATCTTTAAGCTCTGGTGGCGGTGCAATCCAAAACTCTCACTGCTAAATTCCCTACCGTACTGCTTGCTGACACTGTTGCTTGATAAAATTATATTTGGGGGTGGGTGGATGGTAGACGAATACCGGTACGTATATGTTTTTAAAAAAATTATGAACTTTGAAGTTTAATTATTTTTTTCTTCAAACTGATATTTAAGAAATAAGTTTCCTTTATATTTATTAATTTTCATAATTTATTGAAAATGTACATATTCATCTATCTCCAAATATGACACAAGCCAGGCAACTGTAGTGTTTCAAATCTGTGGTCATGGTTAACCACTGATATCTGATTCAATATACACAGAATGTTGCTCTGACGTGGGTGAAAAAAATAGTCACACTTTCTATGAACATGACCATTCCCATGTTTACCAGGTGTATCTAGAATAGAGATACCCGGTTTTAGCGAGTCTGGTTTGCAATGAATCTTGGGATATTTTGTCCAATTATCACAAGAATCTTGTGCAACATCCATCAACACTGTGATGCAAATTGAATGTTTTGTTTTGAGACTTACCACACATGGGAAAATGTACACCACTTGCATAAATATTATGTGAGCTCATTCATTTTTTATATGCTCATAGATAGACAAGGTCGTATATGCAATCACGATGTCTGTCCATCCATTCATCCAACTATAAAACATCTTTTTTTTTGTATCTCCAGTTCTAGGTTAACATAAACTTTGTGTATAACTTGTCCATGAGACAAAAAAGAACACTATTTATTTTGAGGTAGAAAGGTCTATGGTCTAGTTCAGATAGGCCAGAAAACTTTCAAAAAAGGAAAAAATATCCTGTTCCACATTAAGACTTGATTGGTGCCCATGGAGCGCAAGAACCCTACTTATTTTGAGGTCAAAAGGTGGTCATAGTCACCAGAATTGAAAATATAGGGAAATCAGTGTGTACTCCTCAGACTTTTGTACATCAAATATTAAATATACATGTAGATACATATTTGATTTCAATATTATCTTGCTTTGGATAGGATATCAGAGCTGATATGATCCCTCTAACATGTCTTACATGGTTCATGCATGTGCACTACCATGACTACCAGACATGCCAGAGAGGAAGTTGGATTAACAGTTCTGATATTCCAGCTTGAGCTGCCATGCCCAATTTTACTTGTAGATTTGAACTTTTCCATTTCTTATTTTACAGTCAAGAGCTGTTCAGACATTCTCATACAGTTTCATCCGAGGAAGTGGTCACACAAGTTCTATTAGAATGGGAACTCGTGGGTATGAGATTGCCAAAGCTGGCTGGATGTACAGGCTAAGTAAGCTACCATGATCTTCATGTACTCAGGCCCAGGAAAATTCCACCCACGCACTTCAGTTCCTTGTTCTTCTATCTATTAATTCCGTATGGACCAGAAATCCTGGCACTTGCTCCATCCACTCCTTGCACTCATGTAGTATACAAAGCTCCATGTGCTCGGGCAAATTTTCACTAATACATTGATGTCGAGGGAAAAACTGACGAATGTGAGTCTATGGAACTTTGTCTGCGGCCGTGGAATACTTCACAAGCGCAAGGAATGGATGTGGCGAGCATTTCTGGTCCATGTACATGGAATTGGCCACGAGCACAAGAAAATAGATAGATGGACAAGGAACTGAAGTGCATGTGTGGAATTGTTTCCTGGGCCTGGTACTGCAAAATATGTGGGACAAATATATTCACTGCATATTTCAAGACTTCTCAACAACAGTATTATTCACATTCGCATTATGTTCACTTGTTGTACATGTAGGAGTAAGCTTATTTCTATCCTATATTTCACAGACCTCAACAGATCCGTTTAATAAATTAGGAAGAAAATTTTTGCCCCCAAAATACTATACTTTATTTATTTGCAAAGTATGAGCAAAAAACATGCCAGTATTTTATTGTACTCTTTCTCTTGTTTGTACCAAAATCGCCATTACCAAAGTGTTATATGTGCAAAAATGTCTCATTTTACATTTATGTGGCTTTTCCAAATATTGGTATATTCTAGCCTATCTGGAACCAGAACTATTTTTCTCAAGTCAGAAATCATGGCAGTTCAAGGGAGACAATCAATGAGTAGCAAGAGTTATAGAAGAGTGTTTTAAGAATTTATTGAAAATATGTATCACAAATATCATAGACCCAGCATATTCAAAGCGCATGTATTCTAATCATCCAAGTAAAATGTAGTTTTTAATATTTTGACTATTCGAGTAAACAGGCTTTGATTGAATTAATTTTTTTTTTATCAACACCTTGCCTCTAACCTGTATATAATATACATTTTTTTGTACTATGATTCCCTGCAGGCTCATTTTTGCATCGCTGGAAGAAGAACTGGTTTGTCCTCTATCACAATGGTGACTTGAAGTACTTTGACAGCCCGAACAGTCAGACTTCTGAGGAGTGTATGGTGGTCAGAGCGGAGTGTACCTACATTAAATGTGGCTGTCAGGTAAACTGTAATCCTGTAATGTTCACTCTGTGTGTGCATGTTCTTCTCCCACCCAAATGAACGGCACTTGATATTAATCACACCATTTGTCAGCCACCTGATATGGAAATATCCTAGGTCAGTAAAACTTACATTTTTCCTGTCGCTATCTCTTTGGTTTGTCTAATTCACCCCCACCCCCACCCTTAATCATTGGCCTATTACATATATCGCATCATGGGAATGTGCCTCCTATCTTCAATCTGATTTGACTTGAAGAGTAATGCCCTGTTTGTATGAGCTACATAGACATGGTAGATGTGTGCCAGATTAAATTTTTGCAGGACAGTTTTATAACTTTACTATATTTTTTCAGTAGTTTGTGCTACGGCCAGGTGCTTGACACGTTCGTTCATTGTAGGTTCAAGATGTCGATCCACCAGAGAAGAAAAACCGAGAGAGTCTTATCACTCTGAAATTACGGAATGGAGAGTGGAATCTATGTGCTGAGTCTCCCGATGATATGAGGTGAGTATATGTATGCATGCGGTTATGATTGTCCATTCACACTTCCAAGCATTTATGGATTTTCTTCAGTATATTAGGCTTCGAAATTAACCAAGGCTGCCTAGATCATTGCCTTGGATGCCCTATCCACTGGCATTGATGCCCGCTGCTAATTTCCAAGTAATTTTATGCCAGCCAGGCCTTAGTGCCCATAATTCCACCAAATTGGTCTTGCCCCCAAACTCAAAGCCTGGTATATCAGAGACATTTAGAAATGTCGAAGAGTATCTCCATGTAATTTGTGCATTTCCATTCTGCAACTTCAAGAAAATCTCTTCAGCAACAAAAATAATCTCAAATACCTGGTACCTTGCTTTGTGTTTGTTATTTTCGAAGCACAATAACGTTGGGCTTGCAAAGTTGTAATATAGGGACTGGCCTCGATGATGTCATAATTCAACATGCAAAACTTTCAGGGAGAATATTGTTTTGGTAAATTAGACCTGTGTTTCCGGTGGATTTTCATGAAGTCTCAAATTTGCATTTAAAAATGCAGATAATGTGCCAAATATCTATCTTCCGCTCGGAATGAGAGACTTGCACTCGTTCCAGGGGTTCCAGTTCTATTTGGTGAAATTCTGATAGCTCTAACCCCTGTCTTTCTCCATGTCTTCCCCTATTAGAAATTGCCATACTTTTCAGCTCAACAGAAACTTATTTAACATAATTACTCAATCATGGTCAACTGGGGTGGATTTAGATGGTTTTAGAAGTTTTTCTAAACCAGAACTTCAATTTTTCATTGAAAATTGACCACATCTGGCAAAAATTTTAAATGAGGTATAGCAAATATGACCTGCAATTTTCATCAATATCCAAGTTTTGGTCATTTTGGCTTCGGGGTATTGTCGTTGCCATGTCACATTGTTCGCCCGTCTGTTACATTCTAGGCAAAACCGCTTGAGACACAACCACCAAATTTTGAACACTATCTAGTGCTAGTTCCAACGCCTATCGAAAGTGACTCCCCTCTGCCCATATTTTACAGAGTTTTGTCTCCGTGTGGTGTTACAATCAGGTTTGTAATTTGATACCGGTACATGTTTATAGCCGGATAATAATATTGAATTCCAGAGCATGGCAGATTCTGCTGGAGGAGGCCCGACTGATGCGCATCCCTCAACAAGGACACATGCCGGTGATGGCATCCCATCCAGGCCAGGTGCCCTCTGCGCCTCCACCATACCCTGGTCAGCCGGCTGTCTATCCCCCAGCCTACCCTCCACAGCAGGTTGTGTATACCTCCAACACAGCCTACCCTCCACAACAGGTTGTATATGCCTCCAACGCAGCCTACCCTCGTCAGACCACCACCTATGCCTACCCTGGACAAGTTTTGTATGGCTCCAACCCATCTCAGTATGGTGAGTTTGACAGTTTACGTCTGCCTATTATTTTATCCAGTAAAGTCTGCAGGATTATCAATTGTGGTGGTGTACCTTGTTCTTACCTTGTGCTTAGGCCCACAGAGGCACTGCCTAGACTTATCATAACCTAAACCCTCTATAGTCTAAAAACCCCTACCGGTCTGCTACCCATTACCCTATATATTCTAAAATCATCAATCATTGCCCCACCATAATCCAGTAAATATTCTGTAGCTGTTCCGCATCTTCCTCATCCACCATCTTGAAATAAAATTTAATAGACATTCCTCCCCACACCCATGTTATTTTGAAAACTTTCATTATGTTACATGTAAATAAAACTGGTATGTAAAAGAAAGAAATTATATTGTGATACATTTAAAATTATACCATTACACACTGAATATTTAATGCATGTATTGCCAGAGAATTGCCAGAATTAGGTCACAAAATTAACAAATTTCATGCTACATGTAGTTAAAGGTCAACCCAAACAGAATTTTTTTTGGTCTAAAAATCCTTAAAAATCATAGTTCATACTTCACTTTGTATGAAAAAAATATTGAAAAAATTCTAATCTGATCAGAAACACACGTAATATGGGAGCAAAGTGGGCTTTTCCACACTTTCACAGCTGGGTTGATGACGTCACGCAGGGAAGTTGCCTGAGAAAAAACAGCGGATAACATGGAAAGCGAGTGCAGTCAGAGCTCCGGTTCAGATGTCGATTCGAGCGATATCAACTGCTTAGATGGAAATATTTTTCGCCAAGAAGATGAAATAGACATAGAGGAGGATGATGACGGGCAAATTAACAGTTGTTTGCAGACCAACGGCGGAATTCAGCCCTATCAATTTGAGCCGTACGGCTCCGATTCTGACAGTGACAATCACTCTGACAACGTGGAACTCGACGACGACAGGATTCGGAGAGGTCGTTTGTTGAATACAGATTGGTATGCAACTTGACTGGAAACCTTATTATCTTCATCTATAAGACCAAATGTCCATATATTTCAAACTGTATTGAATGTAGAACGATTCTGTGATGTAACGAACGAGCACATCTGTGTTGTTATTGTTGTTACTGACCGAGGCAGCCTTTTCGAAGGGATAAACTCCGGGATTCGGCAGTATGGACAGTAAACTGTTGATAACTCTACTGATATACGCCCGACTTGAATTTTGTTTGTTTTCCCATAATCCCCATGAAATACCAATTTCAGAATTATATAGTTTGATAAAAAAACTTTGGACATTCATGGCGAAAAGTAAGCCGTGGTGAGTGGATCGGCATTCACATTTGCTCAATTTTCGACAAATTACCTCAATTAAATTGAAATCGAATGATATTCCCACAATCTCAAATGTCAAGGGATTATGAAAGTATAATTATCACTTCTGTATCTACAGCCATTCACTCCAATTGGTGTTTTTTATTTATTTACTTAGTAGTAAAATAGTATAAATAAATAGTATATAATTTAGATAATTTATTTGCGTGAAGTTTGTGCCAACATTTGGCTAAAAACGCATACATAGAATGAATAAAATTGAACATACAAATACAGACATAAAGACACATTGGAACAAATGGTTAAACGTGTATATATGAAATAGAGACTCATCCAGTCTAACCTGTAGGAGCTCAAGCAACAAATGCCACGCGAGAGCGAGCAGGGCATGTACAGCCGTCCCCCTGCCCGAGGCCTCGCTTGCAGGCTAGGTTCGTTCAGCCGATGTCCGTGATAGATTCTCCTTGTCCAATTTCTTTACCGTCACATTCTGATTGTTCTTACGTTTGATAGTTGGAATAGCTGTTCTCTTTAGTTTTGGTTTGTACCCGAATTCAACTGCTACGCTGTAGATGTCCTCGAATGATGTCTTTCTGTCAAAATGTGCCGAGCAAATTATACGAGTACTGGCTCGGGCCCTCTTTCCACACTCTCGTGTTGCGTACAAATTTCGTCCAATTTGCAGCGATTTTCTCGTCTTTGGGCCACAAATGAATACTAACACCGTCATCTGTAGTAAAACTGCAACCTCCCACTACACAACGTCGCGGCATATTTAAAAAATGATGCCCCGATACTCCGAAAATCTCCAGAAATCAGCAGCTACATACGACTGTGGTATACGGCTTTAACATAGAGAATACAAGACGGCTTCCCTCCGTGACGTCACAGCTGGAATTGACAGGAGAGCGATTTTCACCTTTCAAACGGCAATATCTCGCCAACCAGACTGCACAAAATTATGAAAAAAATATCATTATTTTCAGAATCGAAAGGACTATTTTTTTATATTTTTGACCTCAGAGCGTTTGGGTTGACCTTTAATATGGAAAATTATAGGAATTCACATCTTTTGCTGATAGAGCATGATTTTATTTATGCAAAATAGTTTTATGACCTTCTGTGCACTCACCCACTGCATATCAAATGTTTATTAATCTCCATAGTCATGATAACAATGTTGTTACTGTTCTCTTGTATTCTGCAGTGGTACAACCCCCAAACCAGACCACGGTGATCTACACAGATGACGGATATTACCGTGGTCGTCGTGGTCGTCGTGGTTACAATGGTGACATGGCGACCGGGTTTGTGGCCGGGGCAGCACTGGGCACAATGATGTGGTCTCCTATGTTATTTTGGTGAAAGAGTGGAAGTGTGTTGGTAAATCAGAAAATGATTGCTCATGGACAAGATTGTTTCATATCTTAAGAACAGACTATATTTTACTGATCTGGATTGATATGACATGGATAGTATGTACAGGGTACTGTGTATATGAGGTAGACGTAAACTTAAATGTGCAAACATTTCAGTCGCAGAGCAGAGTGGGGGTTTTTTCCAGGCATGGAAAAGGAGCTTCATTAAATTTAGAAATTTCTCATTTTTTATTTTCATTTCAGATTGACAATGAATTTTGTACCTTATTTGATGAACCATTTTACTCTTGGCTTTATTCTCAAACCACTTTTCCCCAAATCAGTGGAGGACAGTGATAATAAATGTATAGCATGTGTGTATCATTATCATAACAATTTGTGAGGCATTGACATAAATAAATCTAGGATGACAGCGTTTCATTAAAAAGGGGTTCATTTAATGGATTTTGGGGACATACCAGAGTTGTTCCTTGATCGCATTATGAGGACTGATAGACATGGGTGGGAATGGATACGGGGGGGGGGGGGTAGATATAGAAGCTGTATTTCCGAGTCATATTATGTATTTGAAATATTTTGGAAATGATGTTAACATGGTTAAGTAAAAGTGTAAATGTATGTGAGGATATTGTGTTCTCAATATTATACCATATTAGATGTAATTTAGTGTACATTTCTCCTTCTAATTGATGCCATCATGGTGCTATAGCTCAAACTGTATATACCTATTCTGTTATGCTTTATATGAAAATGATCATATCCAATTACCATTGTACCATTACCCCCTCCTCCCCCCCCCCCCCAACACACACACGCACACAACAGTCTCATTCTCTCGCAGCATTAGAAGTTCAAATGGTTCTACATTATCAGGTTGGACAATTGGAAGTGCCCCATATCACAGATTTAACACCCCAGTGATCCTAATCTCCAACTCTCGTGGTGACCACATCACAGTTCCCCTATGTTTATTGACCATATTTTTCCATCCCTCCAGAATATTTGAACTTGTGCCATACCTGAACTTTTTTTTGGTATGTAAGCAATATACCCATATGTTCAAAGGGGTTTTAGCCTTTAAGTACATCTACCTAGTATAATCCGTGGCGTGTCCGACGACGACTCCTACTCCGCTTTACTCAGCGGGTCGCATAGGTGTGGCGCGGGATAGGGTGGGGCGAGAGACCTGGGGTTTTCACTACCTGAGATTCCATGGGCCAGGCTTGCACCCTACAGTAGAATGGGTCGACTGCGCATGCGCGATGAGTAGTGCGCGATGAGTAGTATAGAAAGGGCACGCGATCTCCCTAGTTCATCTAATTTTAAGCTTGAAAGACCTGCGACAAGTACTGCCCAATCAGGCTACCCAAACTCACAGAGCATGTGGTGTCGCTGGGGCATAACAGTAGCATGTGGTGTCGCTGGGGCATAACAGTAGCATGTGGTGTCGCTGGGGCATAACAGTAGCATGTGGTGTCGCTGGGGCATAACAGTAGCATGTGGAGAATTGGCCAGTTATGTTATGCCCATTTCCAACTGTTGCAATGGAAAAGGAAAATTAGCATGAGTGCACCGTTAATCCAAAGCAGTATCACTTCAGAATGAGTGAGTGAGTAGGATTTAACATTGTTCTCAACAATATTTCAGTCACATCATAACGATGCCTACATGTGGCAGAACATCATTGTATAACTCTATGGAAGGGTTTTAATCTATTTGAGCACCAAAAAATCATTAAAAAACACAGAAATCCCACATATTTCATATAAGGATCCAATATGGCATTTCAGAGATTATCCTGGTGCATATTTTTGGAACTATTACAGGATCCTTCAATAGAATCATATTGGATATTTCAGAAAACCTGATAATTCTTCAGTCAAATTCTGTAGGATCCTACTGGCGAATCCTTTCTCGGTCCTATTGGAAAAAGGAGTTGGGTCAACAACTTCTGGATCAGTTTCTAGTTAAGCATGGCAAGGTACATTCATCATGTTGATGGACTTACCCCACAGGCTATCTTTTGTTTAGCTCTTGGTAATCTACGACTAAACATGTTAAAAAGAGGCCAAACAAGAGACAATCATATGGAGTCCACCAAAATGGTGTCTAATATTACAACAGCCTATCATACCTATTGTCTGTATATGAGGCTCATATAGCCAGGATATCTTGAGGGATGGTTCACTTTTGTGTCAAAATGGGACATCAGAGGGTTCACTCTGAATGAAAGAGACACTTAGTTTGAGGGAGGGAGGGGGGGGGGAGGAGGCTCGCTTCTATCTGAAAAAAGCATTTGTATGGAGAAAAAAAAAAATACAAAAACTCTCTGAACCAGTTTTGTTTGAGTTCAGTTAGAATTATTTTATCTGTATTCAAATGCTTTTTGGTATTTAATAACTGTTCACCAATGTTCAACAAAGACAAAGTCATCAAGTGATCTCTCTCTCTTTTATTTGTTGAAGATTCCTTCTGGGTGTTTTGTCTTTACAAGTATGGTGCTGTCAACTATAGAAGCTTGCATGAATCCTTCTCTACTCTAACTTGCGTAACAGCTGACGTGAAGTCCAAGCAATTTAGAGAGAGAAAGTTGGCCATACAAATGTATACTAGGTTCAATTCACAAGAGTATGAGCTAATATGGAAGTCTTCTGGTTGTTCAGAGAGAGGCTGTGGGTTAGCTGACCACTGATTTGCGCACTGTCATTTTCTTTGAAAGAATCCTATTGCTTTGTGGCATGCCACACACCAGATTATTACGTATTCAACTGCACTGACATGAGTATTTATAAAATTTGTGACACTTTTCAAGTTTGACATTTACTTATCAGAAAGAATTGTTTCTAAATAGACTCACATGTTAAAGAAAGACAGACACCAAACTCATAATCACATAACACAGATGTATTATTGTCATTTTGGGTACAAGAAAGATGGTCTTAATTTGAAAATGAATGTAACAATCTTGGTAAACTCGATTGCTTGATTGGGGATATTAATCTGACATCCAGAATAAAAAAGTAAAATCTGGCAAACCCATTCTCTTCATATCACCTTTTGAGATCTAGATCAGCCAATCGCAGAACTTTGTCTTTCATCTTGCATATGATTGGTGTGATTTCCTTGAGACCTGTGTGAGGTGATGTGTCTGTGTATAACATGTGTAAGGACAGTGTCTCGTCTAGAATGGCTTTATACAGAAACTTCATTGCATCAAAGGATATCTTCCAGTTTTGGAAAAGTTCATTGGTCAACTCATATTTTTCCAAATTTAAATCGGGCATTGGCATGCTTGGGTAGGAAATTGGAAGACCATTCAGCCAATAGTATTAATGTATCTGTGAAGTTGATCATTGCAGATCCACACAAGGTTTCCACAGTGATTGGATGAGAGTCTGAGATCATTACATGTACAGTTTGCCGAGATTGAAGATTGTATATGGATTTATTGCTATCATCTGTTACCATATTATAAACGCTGCAGTACTGTACAATATATATGGCATCATTATATATACTTCATCTTTGTGTGCATTTGAATGTGCTGATAAATATTGGAGAATCATACAAAAAAACCCTGTGTTTATATAAGTGCATCTGTTGTCAAATATTCCCTGTGATATAAATATAATGTGTATGATCATGTGATTTGTTGTTTGCATGTACTGTTATGATAGGTATATCATCTTGTCACCGGTGGCGGAACAATAGTACAACATAATATAGGATGTACAGTGAGCCCTGTAAATACTGGCACCTGTGTAAACCAACCAATCTCTAAATACTGGTATTATCCATAGTGCCAATACTTACATTTAAAGTGTGTTGAACCTTGATAAACCAGAACCCTGTCCAAACCGACACTATAATCTGGTCCCATACTGGCATTATCCATACCATCAATACTTACATTTAAAGTATGTTGAACCTTGATAAACTAGAACCCTGTCCAAACCGACACTATAATCTGGTCCCATACTGGCATTATCCATACCATCAATACTTACATTTGAAGTATGTTGAACCTTGATAAACTAGAACCCTGTCCAAACCGACACTATAATCTGGTCCCATACTGGCATTATCCATACCATCAATACTTACATTTAAAGTATGTTGAACCTTGATAAACTAGAACCCTGTCCAAACCGACACTATAATCTGGTCCCATACTGGCATTATCCATACCATCAATACTATAATCTATTTAATCTATTTGAGCACCAAAAAATCATTAAAAAACACAGAAATCCCACATATTTCATATAAGGATCCAATATCATGAATATGGCATTTCAGAGATTATCCTGGTGCATATTTTTGGAACTATTACAGGATCCTTCAATAGAATCATATTGGATATTTCAGAAAACCTGATAATTCTTCAGTCAAATTCTGTAGGATCCTACTGGCGAATCCTTTCTCGGTCCTATTGGAAAAAGGAGTTGGGTCAACAACTTCTGGATCAGTTTCTAGTTAAGCATGGCAAGGTACATTCATCATGTTGATGGACTTACCCCACAGGCTATCTTTTGTTTAGCTCTTGGTAATCTACGACTAAACATGTTAAAAAGAGGCCAAACAAGAGACAATCATATGGAGTCCACCAAAATGGTGTCTAATATTACAACAGCCTATCATACCTATTGTCTGTATATGAGGCTCATATAGCCAGGATATCTTGAGGGATGATTCCGACACTATAATCTGGTCCCATACTGGCATTATCCATACCATCAATACTTACATTTAAAGTATGTTGAACCTTGATAAACTAGAACCCTGTCCAAACCGACACTATAATCTGGTCCCATACTGGCATTATCCATACCATCAATACTTACATTTGAAGTATGTTGAACCTTGATAAACTAGAACCCTGTCCAAACCGACACTATAATCTGGTCCCATACTGGCATTATCCATACCATCAATACTTACAGTTAAAGTATGTTGAACCTCGATAAATCAGAACCCTGTCCAAACCGACACTCTAATCTGGTCCCATACTGGCATTATCCATACCATCAGTACTTACATTTAAAGTACCGGTATGTTGAACCTTGATAAACTAGAACCCTGTCCAAACCGACACTATAATCTGGTCCCATGCATGGTTGGTTTACACAGGTTTCACTGTACATACACAACAGTTTAATTTCCCATTTAGTAATGCTGGATCTGATCAATTAAAAATGGTGGAGGGTCAAAAACATCTTTACAGAATTTTATGTATTTATTAATCCACTATTCCCCTAATTTTAATAGGGGCAATCAAATGACTCCGGTGCAATATAGGTTGATCAGAATATGACACCAAAGTTTGGGGGTGATCAAATTATTAGAAGATGTACCGTAAACCTACATACAAATTTATACCTGAACATTTTGTCTCCAGGTGGAACTAGAGCTAGATGATACCAGCATATATCTGGGGCTCCCACAACAGCACATTTCAGTTCTGGGCAGAATGCAGTGATAGGGAAATTTCTCTCTGGGTTCTCCCTATGCTTGTAAGTGGGAAAGCCCATGCTTTTGCATTGTTTGTAAATGTTTACAGGTGTAAATTACCATAATTTTAGTTTGTGTAAGCATGGTAATCTCATCGTTGAATAATGACCAGTAAAGTAACTCAAACTGGCAACCAGCTGCCAGGCCTTTTACCTCTAAAATTATGGGTTATGTATCAAACAGGTGAACATGCATGGTTGCCAGGATTTTACCAATGTTGTTTCATGATAATTCTATAATACACGAACTGTTCGTTAATTCATGTTTTGAAGTTTAAATTTTATATGATCTTATATTCTTCTAGTCGACCAGAAATATATAGTACTGTCATTAAATGAAGCATAATTTCTGAACGTAATAATGTTATTAATATACGGCTGTGCTTTTTTCATATAGAGCTACATATATGTGCTTTAATTGTTTGAATTGTGAAATAAATTCATTGGAATAAAAGCTGCGTGGACGTTGAAGTTGAATTGATATCTTGGACTGTCGCTTGTGTAATCCAGAAAATCTGGGACACTCACAGATTATCTCAGATTTTCCTGTCAAGAAACATTTTGTAAAATTTGGAACTCGCCACTCCATTGAGGACGTGGAACCAGACAGAACCATAATCAATTTTCTACGTTCCCACTTCGAACCTTCACTATTCAAAATCCGAGGTGTAAATTTCACCTACGAACGTTCGACGAACCAATCAGAACCTACACACCGATTGTCAGTGGAGTGACATCATCCTCAAGTAGCAGCGTCATTCCTCCTAATATGGTGAGTAGTAGGTAGCGAGGGTTTCGAGCGCACTTTTCCAGGGAGGTAACTCTTGGTTCCCCTTTTCACGGGGCGATGTAGGCCCGTAGGGACTAATGGTCCTGTCTTGTAGTCAGAATAAATTGAGCTGCAGCTCTGTGTCTTGCTAACACAGCAAAAGATAGAGTTCTTACGCGACAAGAAAGAGGTCTGAAACTTCCTTCTTTAGAGTGTCCAGGTTTCTGTGTTTTTAATGTCCGCGTATAGCTGCAGGTCTGATATGTTTAAGTTAAATTTCCATTTATCTAATTTTATGTGTGTTTTCGTTCATTTTCCAGTGGCACTACTTTCGTGCTCAAAATATGTCGTCTGCTAAACCACAGATTTTGAGAGGCGCATGTTGAGTGATTTTGTGAGACTAACTCATTCTCATTAGAAAGCGTGGTTGGGCAGTAATTTAGCATTAAATAATACCAGTATAAGTGTAATTCATTGTAGAAAACAATGGGATATTTCACTTTGCCTGTATTCATTTACATTTTCATGAAATATGTGTGTTGAGTTACAGTTTGGAATTTTCGCCATTTAAGCTTACCCCTCAAGACCCTCTGCATTATCTTTTTATAGTAAGTTTCTAAAATCCAGTGGTGGTCAAATCATTTACGTAATAATTTCCCTGTATTCAGAAATGTTTTCTTTGCATTCTGCTTCTGAAATATTCATGGAATGTTGCACACATTTCCCCCTGATCTACATGAAGAGCTCTGCATATGCTGTGTTTGAAGCTGTAAGGTGACAGGGGAGATAACCAATAGAACTGTAATATACTAGAGTTGGACTGACAGGAGGAGGTACATGAAACAATATGATGCCACGAGAGGATGCATCCCAGCATAGCTCCAGTCCATCTAACCATGAGGATTTTACATTGTTTCTCAATACTCAACCTTTACCCCTCGGCCAATTTTGGCCATGGGATATTGTCGACTTGTACGTCCGTCTGTTCGTACGTCCGTACGTCAGTTGGCAATACGAAAGTTGGTATACATCATCGATACATCAAGCAACTTTCAATGAATTACCAAACCGGCTTTTCTGATTAGCTGGAAATCCTGGAAGCCATCTTTAATTTATGCAAAATCGATAATGATACATATCTCTGTTACCATTCAATTGTTTTATATGAAAGTTGGTATACATCATCAATGCATACAGATACTTTAAATCGGGACCTGATTGACTGAAAACCTTGGCTGCCATCTTTAATTTATGCAAAAACTTTAATGATATATATCTCTGATATCATTTAAGTGTTCTATACTAAACTTGGTATACAGCATCGATGTATCAAGAGACTTGCAATGAATAACCACATCAGTTCCTCTGAGTGGGAAGAAGGATGGGCGGACATCTTAAATTTATGCAAAATCATTAATGATCTCGTTCTCCGATACCATTCAAGTGCTCGATGTAAAATTTGGTATACATCATCGATGCATCAAGAGACTTACGACAAATGACCGTTCTGGTTTCTCTGATTGGGTGGAAACCTTGGTGGCCATCTTTAATTTATGCAAAATCTTTAATGATGTATATCTCTGATACCATTTCAGTGTTCTATACGAAACTTGGTATACAGCATCAATGTATCAAGTGACTTTCAATTAATAACCACATCAGTTCCTCTGAGTGGTGGGAAGGATGAGCGGCCATCTTTAATTTATGCGAAATCATTAATGATCTCTATCTCTGATACTGTTTAAATGCTCGATGTAAAATTTGGTATACATCATTGATGCATCAAGAAATTTATGTAATGAATACCGGTTTCTCTGATTGGACGGAAACCTTGGGGGTCATTCCTAATTGCAAAATTTTTGATAATCTGTATATTTGTGACTTGACTGCTTGGTGTTCCTGACATCTTGTTTCAAATTGAGTACATTATGAATGTACCCTGAGCCGAGAGGTTTTCAGATGCGCAGCTTCGTATTATTATTCACTGCTGAAGGATATGCTTTCGATTATCTGAAAAAAAGTGAAATTTTTTACGAATATTGGTAACATGCAGTGAAGACATTATTTTATCATTTCATCAGGTTGGTTTCATATTAAATGTCTGTCCCAGCAGGTTTTTAAAAGATATATATATGTGTACAATTACACTAATGCCCTAGAGATCCTTGTTGAGAGGAATGTGTGAGACTACAAGTATGGCTCTTCGCCATGAGATGGAACATAAAGAGTTGGTGGAATTATTCCAACAGCCTATTTTGCATTTAAATAGCCCACGTCTCGTCATTTAGAACACGATGGGAAGGGTTTCGAAGCGAAATGGTGAAATTTTTGGAAAAAGTTTACCGAGGCCTGGGTAGGCCCATAGGCCTATACTGCATGGCTATGGAGGTATAGGTCCATACGGGGTGAACGTTTTGGGGTCTAGGTGAGCCCCTAATGGTCCTGTGGTGTCGTATGAGGTCTTATTTTGAAGCTCTCGTGGAGTTTGTAATGTATCGACTCATGGTTCGTCCGTATGCAAGAGTCTGCGCATGCGTAGTCTGTGTTTTAACCCACCACTAGGGGTTCATGGGTGTGGTTTGGTGGGCTGTAACGTCACTTCCGGGTTTCACTAAAACTACCTTCGAACACAGAAGAGTTCCAATTTTTCCCGTACACGTAGGATCCGGATGTTCAACATCCGGGTTTTTACCCGGCCCGGCCCGGCCCGCCCCGGCCGCAGCGCGCGCGGGTTCTCCGGCCGCACGCGCGGGCGCGTCATCACCGGCAGTGCGCGGATGAATGTCGGGTCAAAAGGTCACATCCAGGTCAAAAGGTCCAAGGTCTCCCTTTCGGCAAGGTTCGGCAACAATGTTGCGGCATCGATATACAGAGCTTGAACCCCAAAAGGGGATTGTAAATTAAACTGGGAAGGATGGGCAGTTCCATTTGGACCAATCAGCGGTCGAGAAAAGAGCCAATGAGCGATCGATAAAAGAACCAATGGACGGGTACTAGAATTTCGCTCACGTCTGCGCCTACATCCGGGTACTGGGATGCTTTCGTCTACGTCCGCACCTACATCCGGGTTCTTGTACACCCGGGTAATGTTTTCTGGACATGGATGGGTTACCTTTGGCTCCATTCTAGGCCACTGATTGGCTAATACGGTGTTCAAAGCCAGTTTCATGCATTATGCTCATATAGAAAACACACAAGACAGGGTTTTTTGGTGAGATCTCATGTTTTTATTCAGTAACAACAACAACGTGAGAACAACCACGTGAAAACTGAAGCCCAGAACAGGGGGCTTGTACATTGAAAGAACTGAAGCCCAGAACAGGGGGCTTGTAAACTTAAGCCCAGAACAGCGGGCTTGTGTACATTGAAAGAACTTAAGCCCTTAACGGGGCTTGTACATTGAAATGATGGAGTACATCGCGGTCCTCGGCCTTGGGGTACTCGTCAAACATCTGTACGATGGTAGATAAGGGTCTTCCCCGGCATCGATGGTACAGGTAAAACAAGCAATATTGTCCGCACACGCTACTGGCCAGGCTTTGCAACGTTTGACTGTTTCAACACCACGTCTCTGTGCCTTGATCCATGAAGCCTGTTAAATCGGGATGGAGGGGTGGCAGGCCGTACGAGTCAAAGTATTCCCCCTGCTGTTCTGTCAAGTACACGCCCACCCAATGTTCACCGGGCCGATCCATCGGGTCCGTGTTGAGAACGTTAGCAGCAGGATACATACGGTCTAATGGGAACACATCTCGGGCGAACACCCCTTCAAAGACCATACGTGTCTCTGGGTCATTCTCCAGCACGGTGGTTATCTGGTCTGTATCCATGTTAGGTGGAGAAGTCACACAGGACGTTGCGCGCCTTGTCCACTTGAATGATGTTGTCAAACTCGGCGTAGCAGATCACATTGACGGTGCTCCGGAGGGCTCGTGCAAAGTGGATTTCCAACCGTAAATTGACTTGCTTGGCCAGGGCCAGCTGATGGTCGTTCTCTAAGGTGGGGGTCAGATCGAAACAGAACAACGTGTATCCGTTCCCGTAGTCCTCCCGACTGATCATATTCTCTTCGTCCTGGCTGATTTGACCGGTGGCTGTAAACAGGCTCTGATAGGCTCGAATGAAATTCGCGCGCCCAAAGTTCGGTGTTAAGGCCGTGGCTGGGACCTGTTGTCCATCCACATGCAGGGCCACAAAATTGATGCCGAAATGTTTAAAGTCAAACGGATTCTCTGGGTAGGCTCCGCTGAAACTGGTATTTTCCACACAGGCCAGGATCAATCGCTTGGGTAGTTCCCCAGGAACAGGTTTTCTTTGTTGGCGCTCATATTTCCAGCAGACACAGAGAACACTTTGGTTTGCACACGTCGGATAGGGTACTGGGCTGGTTTTGTTTCCAAGGCTTTGAGGTGTCCCAATTGAACGGCTGGATTCGGTTTCACTTTTCGGACATACAGGACTGCGTCTTGGATGACAATCTTATAGTCAGCTGCATGCCCGTCTACGTTAGCGGCCATCAAGGCGAAGATCGGAGGCGCCCGTATCAGTCGGATTTTGATGGGGATCTTGTTCAAGAGGTACCGGTCTTGCATGAAGATGTCTGCGTGCAGTCGACCCATGAGATCCACCGCGACGCCGTTCGCGGTCAAAGCCTTCCGTTTGTTATATCCCACATTGTCGTTCTCTACGCCCATGTGCTGGGCTGTGTCCTGGTAGAATAAAGCGGCTGTCAGTTGAGATTTTTTAGCCTCTCGCCCATGCGACAACAGCGTCTCGATGTAGGCTCGATAGGGGTACGTGTTGGTCGAGTCACTGATGAGTTTGTCGCTGAGAAATATATCCACCTGTTGAAACATCGAGTGCAGCCAGAGATTCTAGATTCTAGAGCCATGTCCATTGACGATGTTGGCTTTCACATACAAGTATGTATGGGCTAAATCCACATAGGCCGTATCCGCATTAGTGATGGTGAACTCGATGGGCCCTGTTTCGTTGATGCTGGAGAGCGGGAGATGCTCCACCCATAATCCTTGTTCGGCCCTGGTCTGTGTGGGCGGGGGCCCTCGGTGGCCGAGTGGTCTAAGGCGCTTCGCTTGTGACCGCTAGCCTCACACCGCTGAACCGGCACGGGTTCGAGCCCAGTTGGTCCATGTGTGAAAGCTTGTCAGTTACTTGCCGAAGGGCGGTGGTTCTCTCCGGGTACTCCGGCTTTCTCCACCAACCAAACTGACTGTCACCATATGAGTGAAACAAACTTGAGTGTGACATTAAGCCAAATTCCCTCCCTCCTCCCTGTGTGGGCGGGACGGTCCACAAATCAAATTCACTGTTGGTGGAGGGACAGGACTCGTCGTGGATCAAGGACATGTTTTAAGAAAAGATATCCTGGGTCTTCGATGTGCGTCGTCGCTGGGTCGGTCGTCCACTGGTACGTGGTCTCGGTGGTGCAGGTCTTTTATTCCCTACGGTGCGTTGTGTTTTGGCCACTAAGACGCCTCCTGCTTCTTTGGCCCGTCGTTTCAAGGCTTCTTTGGGTGCCGTACCCCTCAAGACATCACCGGCGACTTGCAGTCCACTGCGTACCGCTTGTTTGCTGATTGCTTTCACCCCACGCGTCACCAAGGGCAGGAACGTTTTGACGATGCTCCCGAGTATGTTCACCAGTCCATGTCCTCGTTGCATGCGTGCACCACTAAAGACCGGAAGGCCACCGCCGGCCTGTTGGGCATAATAGTCCATATAGCTGCGTGCATCGCACTCGTAAGGCACCTTCATTATGCAAAGTGGGGAGCACGTGCTTGTCGAAAATGAAGTGTCAGCACCACTTTCCCGCGTTCGAATGCCACCGGTCGTCCCGTGTCATCTCTTATATCCACCGTGATAGTGTTGATGTCGGTTTGTCGTACGGGTAGGTAGAGCATGTGGGTGAAACTGTAGGCTGACTTGATCTCCATACGTCTTTTTAATGGGCTGCCACCGTAACAGAGGTGTGTTGATATCGCCCACGATGTGGTTGTCCACCACGTCCGAGTAGACGTAGAGTCCGTACATACCCGACTTCATATCCATCGGGATCTCGCCATGGTGTTCGGTGGGACCAGCGAACGTCTTTAGATCGAAACCCAGCCTTTGCTGTAGATAGGACTCAGTACGACACTCGCCTTGTCGGTGACGATAAGCTGTGCCTTGTCGTTGTGTGCGTTGTAATCGAAGTCCACGTGATTCTTGAAGGGAAAAGATTTGATGGGTTTTGAAGTATTCGTGACCTCCCGTAGAGCCTTATAATGCAACAGTCTTGACAGCCCACCCATGAACTCCTTGGGGGTATCGTATTGGCCTTCGGGAGGGTGAGTCGGGTGTCTTTTGCCTTCGTAGGTCACCTCGTACCACACTTCATTGGCTCGCACGTTGTACCACGAGTAAGGGTATTGGATATCCACGAGGCCACATTCCCAGCGCCCAGGTAAATGCAACGGTTGCGGTAACTGGGTCACGTGCTTGGCCAAGGTGTTGTCAGGAAACACATCCAGCGAACTGTTACTGGGTAGGGTGAGGTAAAACATGGCGACTGAGCTGTCCTGCTGCTGCTGTTGGTTTTAATAGGTGTTCCAGGCCTTGGGCGGTTGTGTCCGGCATCGTGTTCGTCGCGTTGACTTACTACGTGTCACGGCTCTGGAGATGTGGGGTGTCCTGATCGAGGGTGGTTTTTTAAAGGTCTGAAAAGAAGGTGCCCGTTGTGGTGGTGGTGGAGTTTTGGGGGGTGACTCCGGTTCCCAGTCGGCTTTCCAAGAAGGTAGTGGGCCACTCGGCGATTGCTGGGTTCGCTGCATAAAGGCCCAGCGGTGGGGGTTCCCCACCAATTCCTGTGGTACATGCATGTCTTTCAAGCCTTGAGCGAAGACCTCCCATCCTCGAGGATCGGTGTGCGACCTGCGTTGAAGCATCAGATCATTCACTAAATCCGTCATGTGGGTCCCCGGGACCACCTGATTCTGTACCAGGAGTTCGCCTTTATCATTCCAAGTCATGTTAGGATTCTGTTTCATCCGTTGTAATACCATGCCAGCTTGTTTCTTGAACGATGCAGGTACACTCTTCAGCACTTCGTCTTCCACCCACTGTGGGGCTGTGGGTGGTACCCCTGGTAATGGCGGCTGTTGGAGCGGTGCTGAGGTCGCCGGTGTGTCGCGTGGTGGTGGTGGTGGTGGTGGTGGGGTAGAGAGGGTTTTGTATTGGTCCATGAACGTCATGTACCGTTGAAGCGTCTCATTGTACCGTTGTACTTTCTCACTGTCGCTTAACCCCGGTCTCTGTAAGATCTGTTGCATCTCTCCATCGAGGGTGTTTATGGTCTTGACCGTAGGTGGGACAGGGTAGGGTGATTGGAGGTTTTGAAGGAATCGTGGTTCGACGAGCACCATTTTTTTCGTTTGGTTCATTGTCGGCCGAAGAGTTCACCCAATACTGGACCCAACACGGAAGCGGCCAACGGTGCTAAGATGGCCCCGAGAAAGCCGCCTTTCTGTAACACCTTTTTCTTTTGTGTTTGAGGGACCCGCTTCTGGACTAGGGTTCGGAGACCTGTCTTATGCTTGGCCAACTTGGTCTTCTGAGCCGGAGTCAGTGGTACGTTGCCTTTTAACAGGTTGTACCCGATCTCGCACAGACAGCGTACACGGTCAGGGTCCGCACCGCGTACAATGGTTTGGACTAACTCGGGTGGGGCCGTCTTCAATACACGGAGCGTGGGAGCGTGCTTCCGTACTCGCGCAGACATCATGTACAACTAATGCTAGAACCCACAACTCTGCCCTTTTTATCCATCTCAGAGAACAGAGACAAAGTCAACCCTGCTGTGGTATTCATTCTTTTCATTATCCCCATCATCAAACACACAGACCCCAGCTGGGGGAGCCATTGTGGGTGTGTTCACATTATTTTTGCATGTACACGTGGTGGGCCTCTCCGGGAAAGATGCCGGTCCGTAGTCGAAGGTGCTCGGGGGTGGTTTGCTTGAGGTCGAAGAGCATATACCCGTGCTGAGGAGTTGTGGCATCTTTAAAGGCTTCCAACGCAAACGGTGTGCGGCCGGGATACATCTGTCTCGCCAGGTGCAGCAGTTGAGTGGTATCTCTCGGGTTTTTGAAGACCACCAGGTAGTGGGCATTTAAGCTGATGTTCCGATGTTCTTTGTTTTTACTGAACAGATTCTGCACAATGTAGATGATGCTGAGCCGTCGATGATGGCTGCCTTTGGTAAAGAGTTGGGTGACCCGCGCATCCGTCTCCGCCATGAGATCATCCAGAACCACCAAGGTGTCGGGTTCCAAATCGCCCAGATTGGGTAGGCCTTCCACGAACGTGATATGGGGCATTGCTGCATACGCTGCCTGCCATTCTCCGTAACACCACAGGACTCGGGCAATGGGTGGGGTGATCATGCTGTCGGCGTGTTCGAGGAGCTTGCCTACGAAGTGCGTTTTGGCGGAACCCGTCGGTCCTGCGATGACGCAAGTGATGGAGATGTATCCACTGTCGTGGTAACCCGCTCTTGTAAATTTCGTACGAGTGAACTGGAGTGGTGGTGGGCACAACGTCGGTCGTCGTTGTCTGTTCACTGTCAGGGATGATGATGGTGGTGGGTACAACGTCGGTGGTCGTTGTCTGTTCACTGTGAGGGATGAAATCCGGTGGGTTTTCAGACGTAGTAGGTGTACTTGGTGTAGGTGTAGAGCTTGGTGTGGAGCTCGACGTGGCTTGTACACGGGGTGTGGTGGTGACTGGTGCTCTCTGTAGACCGGTTTCACTGATGGCTGGTGTTCTCAATTGGTTAAGTAACGTGCTGACATAGGCTACATCGTAAAACACACCTCCGTACAGCACACTCAGCAGGGTTAGCACTATCACCACAAAGCCCACTTGCGCTTTGCGCGTTTTGGGAGACGCTGTGTTCAGAAGCAGCTGCTGTTTGTCCATAGCACTGTGGTCGGACGTGGAATGAAGGAGGACGGCAGTGGTGTCTGGCTTTATAGTCGTTTCACCTGGTTGGCAGCGACCCAGGAATTGAAGGAACTGGGCCAGCCTTGCCATTTGACGAAATGAAACAGTTTGCCACGTCGATGTTCTGTTTTCAAAATCTGCTCCACCGTGTAGTAGTCTTGCTGTGTTTTTACGACAGGCTGCAATTCCGTCTCGTAAAACGTCCCTAGCAACGGTTCCCCTTGAAGATCTTCCAGTTCATAGACTCGCCGCTGTCGAGGTAGGCGCCGTTTAATCAGGAAGTGTTCATCGCTCCAGTTGGGCAAGTAACTTTCTCGAACTTGCCCTTGGCTTTACTGATCCGTACAGGGTCCCCGACCTTGTACACCGCCTTCGGCGTTCGCTGCGATGGCCTGTGGTACAAGACACGCCGGACTTGGGCTTCATTGCGTTGGGTCACGGTAATGGGGGCTCTTTCTATACTCCGATGATAGGCTCGATTGTAACCCCTCACAAGATTCGGGAGAACATCGATGTACCGCCTTGTATTCTTATAGGTGAAATATTTATACATGCGGCCTTTGAATGTCCTGTTGAACCTTTCCACCACGGAAGCCTTGGTCTCGTTGTACGTATGGAAGAAAAACACCTTCTGGGCTTTCAGAAACTGTTGGAACGGTCTGTTGACGAATTCCGTGCATTCATCGGTTTGCAAATACAAAGGTTTGCGCCCGGTCTTGAAGATGTCTTTGAACGCCGCTATGAGATTTGCCCCCGTTTTCGTCCGGATGGGTACCACCCACGCATACTTGGATAGGATATCGATGCACGTCAAGATATACCGATTCTCATCGTTGTGTTTGGCAAAGGCGCTCATATCGACCAAATCCGCTTGCCACTGGGCATCTATTCCTCCCACGATGACCCGGTTCCGTAGAAAATGGCGACGGACAGCTCGATGTAAGGTATAGGTGTCTTGTTTTCTTAACCAATCTCGGACTTGGGCACGTTGTATTCCCTGGGGTTTGGCCGCTCGATAGAGAGCCGACAATGCACTATAGGCCGCCGGACTGTCGGGACTGTAGTATAAGTTATCCAACACCTTCTCCCAGCGCTTCATGGTGACAAATGATGATGGACCCTGGCTCTATCGTTTATTTATAACGGGTATATCTTGGGCCGGAGTTTCTTTCTGATTTTCTTCGTGGGCTTCCACAGTGTCCATGGTAAATGACCAGTCCAACTCGTCTGATGACCGCTTGATAAGCACTTGATCCACATCTACTACGGCATCTTCCAATGCAGACCATAGATCAGGGTGAAGGGTAAAATGCACTGTACCCCCATCTAGCCGAGCCAATTGAGCAAAGAAAGGGCCGCGTCGGATGTACACATCGTGACACAAGTGGATGAGGTCGCCGTCCAGTTCACCAGACAACACCCGTTTGAATTTGGTCCAGCCCTCCCGGGACAGACGAATGTGAGCCGGGCACGGTTGTGTAGCGTCCGCATAACAGATGTCTCCCACCTCCTCCATGATATCGACCTTATCCGCATACACGTGCAGGAAAACCTCGGGGGTTAAGCTGAGATACGCCAGTATTATATGCTCCGTCATGGTCAGTACGTGAATGGTACCAGATTTGACTGTCTCTCGTATTTATAGGGAGAACCCCGTGAGATCAAAGGATCAGGTGGTCATATCACTGGGCTGACTGAGTCTAGCCGGGTAATCAATGGCATCGTCGTCGGGTTCATGGCTAGACAGTTGTTCATTGGGTTCTGCCGCCGCTTCTCTCAGGGCACGAGCCCACTCCAACTCGTCTGATGACCGCTCGTCCGGTGTAAACAGCTGGTCCACGATAGGCACCACTTTCTCGAAGGCTGTCCACAGATCGGGATCTAGGGTGAAGCTTCGCGTAGGGTCTTGGTAGCGGCCCAGGCGTGGGAAGAAGGGTCCACGGTATACGTAGATGGCATTGTCTATGTGGATGAGGTGTCCATCGAGCTCGCCGCTCAACACCCGTTTAAATTTGGTCCAGCCGTCACGGTGTAGCGTAACCGTATTCGATACGGTCTCAGCGGGCGACCAGCAAACATCTCCACGGTCTTCCACGAGGGTGACTTTATCTTCATAGACGTGTAACCCCACCCGGGGTGTAAGGGGCAGGATGGCTCGTAGGACGGGTGACATGCTTGATCCAATGACGATCCTTGAATGACACACACTCTGTCTCGCCCTCGTATTTATAGTCCCACTGTCAATACCACAGCGCCAGGGTCAATAGGGCACAGACTAGTGTGAGGCCAACCAGCCGTCGCTGGTTCCGGCGTGAACGCTCGTGGTCCATAGGCCGAGCATCAAGGATGGCTGTCATAGTCCAGTAGTGGTGAGTGATGGCACACCTCTCCATCGAGTGCACTCTGTCGAGGACCGCTTCTGTGAACTTGTTGAGGATCTGGCGTCGCCCCTCGTTGTCGTCGCCATCTGCAAACATGGACCGGACCACTGCTCGGTAACCCGTGAGTGAATTCACCACGGTGGCATGCTGTAAAATGCGAGTCGCATAGGGCTGGATCTCCGCCATGGCACTGCAACCGTAGAAATGAAGGTGTGGGATCCAGAGGGACGTGTTTTATAGACCAGGTCACACATGCGCGCCTAGACGTCGGGTGTAGTCCGTGATACGTACTATTCTGATGAGTTATGTGGCTCCTATAGAGATAGTACCTTATCGACAATGGGGACTACTTGTTCCAAAGCCGTCCATAGATCCGGGTCCAGGGTAAAACCACCGTCGTTCAGACAGAGGAGTCGAGCGGAAAAGGGACCGCAGAAGATGTAGACGTCGTCACACAGGTGAATGCTATCACCGTGCAGGTCACCCAACAACACCCGTTTCAAGGTAGTCCATCCTTCCGGTGACAAAGAGACGTGCGCTTTGGGTTCAGTCGTACACCAACACCTAAGTCCGCTATCGATGAGGTCCACTCGTTTGGGGTACAACAATAGGGTGCAGCCAGGTGTAAGCCTCCGGGTAGCCACAGTCCCTTCTTTCACCTCGGGGTGTAGTAAGTCATCCACCTCGGGGAGTACATCTTTCAGTGCCATCCATAAGGGTGGACAGAGTGTGATATAGGGACCTCCACTCTGTTCCAACCGGGGAAAAAGGGAATCCTCTCCAGCAGTGCGTATGTGCACGCCGACTTCCACGTGCAAGAAATCCCTTTCGGGGTCTTTTCCCTGTAACAATCGTGTCAATAGAGTCCAGCCTGATAGCGATAACAAAATCTTCACCTTCTGCGGTGCGTCTTGGACCAGCTCCAGGTGATCGTCATAGACGATCAGGGTGACGTCGGACGTCAGTTGAAATAACGCAAGGTCTGCTCCGCTCGCTGCCATGGTGGGGAATGAAAAGCGAACGGTGAGAGAGGTGGCTTTATAGTGTACCTGTTGGGCAGGGTTTTATACACCGTGCGTGGCACTTGTTATACTCGCTTGCGCCATAAGGTCAATGATAAATTCGACCTTATTTCACCCGGATGTAAAAATGACGTCACTTCCGGTTGGGTTGAATGAGGCGTGACCGTTGTACATGTTTAGACTTGTCTGTGTGTGTGTGTTGATGTACTGGGGTTTTTCCCCACAATGGCGTTCACCTTCGGGTGTTTCCGGTCAACGTAGCCGCCATTTTCCCACAATGGCGGTCACCTTCGGGTCTTTCCGGTCAACGTATCCGCCATTTTCGGAGAACCCGCGCGAGCGCACTGCCGGTGATGACGCGCGCGCGCGCTGCGGCCGGAGAAACCGCGCGCGCTGCGGCCGGGGCGCGCTGCGGCCGGGGCGGGGGCGGGGCCAGGCCGGGGTGCGGGCCGGGAAAGTTGGAGGTCGTGTGTTTGAGCATTCACCCAAAACCGGAAGTGACGTCATTTTTTTACATCCGGGTGAATTCACCCCAACCGGAAGTGACGTGACACACACACACACACACACTTGCGCAGACCCAGTACATGACAAACACAGACAAGTCTGGACATGTCCAAAGGTCACGCCTCATTCACCCAAACCTGAAGTGACGTCATATGCAAATTTCTGAGGTCAAAGGTCAATAGGGCTCGCCTAGACCCCAAAAACGTCTATGTCCATACCCTTGGGCTACCGCGCATGCGCAGAATGACCCTATGTCAACCCCACATCCACGCCATCAGACACTCCCTCACATAGGCTTGACATGAATACCTCACACGACCCATTCGAACCGTGAATAGCCCATCTCTAACCCAAACACACCCACACACACACACCCAAAAATGCCTGCTTTCTATACTACGGCCAGGCTGCGCATGCGCAGAGTATTGACAACGTACGAACCATTAGTGTAGTCAAGTGCTCCTGCATGACAGCTTCAAAATAAGACCTCATATGACCCCATTGGACCACCAGGGACTCACCTAGACTCCAAGATGTCCACCCCGTATGGACCTATACACCCATAGCCATGCAGTATAGGCCTATGGGCCTACCTAGGCCTCGGTGACTTTTTTCAAAAATTTCACCGTTTCGTGCCGGGACACTTCCTATCATGTTCTAAATGACGAGACGTGAAAAACAAATCCAAACAACCCCACCGCAAATGTATAGAAGTAGGTTTCCCAGGGGGACAAACATTGAACCTATACCCCAGTATGGACTATATGGGGCTATATCGTACTTTTTCAAAAATTTCACCGATTCGCACGGGGACACATCCTATCATGTTTGTCTTGACGAGACGAGTAAAACGAGACCCCACAACCCTACCGCAAATGTATAGAAGTACGTTTCCCAGGGGGACAAACATTGATCCTATACTCCCAGTATGGGACTATATGGGGCTATATCGTACTTTTTCAAAAATTTCACCGATTCGCTGCGGGACACTTCCTATCATGTTTGTCTTGACGAGACTAAGAAAACGAGACCCCACAACCTATACTGCAAATGTCGAGAAGTAGGTTTCCCAGGATGGTCCTATACCCCCCATACCCCATATAGGCATTTTCACGTAATTTAGGATAAAGTCCGTGTTCCGTATTTTTTCAGGCAAAATTTTACATACACCCACCCTGGAACTAGGGGGAGATAACTCTATTGATAGGCAAGCCCCGTTAAGCCCGGCGACCTACATACCCCCCATACCCCATATAGGCATTTTCCCGGATTTTTCGATAAAGTCCGTGTTCCGTTTTTGTTGTTTTTTCAGGAAAATTTTTACATGCACCCACCCATGACTGGATGCCCCTTCACATAGGCTTCACTTTCATACCTCATACAACTCCATCGGCCCATTAGGGGCTCCCCTAGCTCCCAAAACGTCTATTTCCATACCCTTGGGCCACCGCGCATGCGCAGAATGCCGATAGTTCAACCCCACATCCAGCCCATCAGATGCCCCTTCACGAATGCTTCACTTGGATACCTCACTCGACTCCATCGTCCCATTAGGGACTGTCCTAGCTCCAAAACGGCTATTTTCATACCCTTCGGCCACCGCGCATGCGCAGAATGCCGATAGTTCAACCCTACACCCAGCCCATCTGATGCCCCTTCACGAATGCTTCACTTTGATACCTCACTCGACCCAATCGGACCATTTTATCTAGGGACTACTTTTTCTCCGCGGAAGCTTTTTCCCGCGACCGCATCACCGCCAGGACCGCATCACCGCGGAGGAATACATCCCCTTTTCCACAACATTTAAGATGGCCGCCAAGCGCACACCGCCTCAAAAATTCAAGATGGCGGCCAAACTCTGGCAGATCGAGTTGTCTCCCTTGCGTCCAGAGTGTACAGATGGCGCCACCATCGGAAGTTGTGACGTCATAGTTACATCCGGGTGAAATGTTGCTTTAAATGCGTAGACCCTACTACTGCGGATCTTTTTCAGCTCTAAAGCAACATCCTGCATATACGGACTAATAATATCACGTGTTTACCGTGACCATGGCGAGAGTGACGAGCTTCGAAAACACCATAGAGATATGGTGGCAGATGAACACACACATTTTGAACAACCATGAACATTAATAAATAGAAAGGAAACATAGTTTGAAACAAAATTTGTTTGAAGAAAAAATAAACCCATTCATCTACTATCAAACATCCAACAAGCCAGGCAAATGTAGGAAACACTGAAACTTTAAAGGCGGTCCACGATGTCAGTGTATCCGATCTCACCTTCCCACTGAAGGACTTGAATTGGGTGAAATAACGCACGGATTTTTGATAAAATTTCACTGATCTATCCATTCATATTTTATTGTTATGCATGCTTGGATTAAATATTTTACATTCGGTATGAGCGAATAGTTTAGCACAGAAAGTAAAGCTCGAACGTATTTTGCCATCAGCGCAGTTTTTCACGTAACTGGAATGTGGGCGGGACGCGGTCTGCTATGCAAGATGGTCAAGGGTTCGCCTTTGGCTCACAAATAGAAACCTTGACGTTGTGAAGATGGAGTCTCAGATGTGAACATGCTAACTTGAAATCATTCTAATGAGCTATAGTGACGATGGCTCTCATTGGCTGCTGTCTATTTTGATGCAGACGATACTTTATTGATCAACGCCTGTAGATTTCGTTTTCGCACATTTTCCCTAAAATTTAGTTTGAATAGCAAGGCGTTCATTTTCAACAAATGTCCGCTTTTAGCAGTTAGGACCAACCGTCACAGTTCGGTATATCATCAAATATTACCACGATCGAATGCACTTTTATTGCTAAACTAATACCGTAGTTGGAATATGACACTAATACATATTCGCATCTCTGGAAAAAACACTGACGAGTTTGCATTCAGGGTTTTGCATAAATTAATTAAAAAAACCTCAAAGGCGCAAGTTTTGTTACTTTCCCGGTTACCAATAATTAATCATTAACATGAAAATATGCGTCAAATAATAAAACTTCATTTCAGGATCGTACTTTTAGAGCTTTCGTTAAATTACAAATCTCACAGTTCGGCAGAAAACTTGATTTTGTGAATAACTTCTTCAAAACAATTTTGCCGATGATGAAATTCTTAAACGCATAGTTTGGTCAGTAGGTGCAAGCATTCCTTTTTGCCAGAATCCACGCATAGTCACTTTTTAGCTAAAAGTGAAATTTTAGGAAATGTTTTGCATATTATAAAATTCTATCTCAGGATTTGAAGCGGCATTATACGGATATTTTTTTAGCCAGAAAAATTTATTTCACCAAAGAAATTATGAAATAACGCTTGTATGTGAAGGTATGGGTTGACCCCAACCTGTTTAGCTGTGATCTCAAAATAGCACCTGGATTGAGAAAAGTCTGAATTACAAGCCTCTGGTCCGTCATTCATAATTCAGCCGTCGTCCATTAAAGAATATCCGCGTCCATACTCCAAAGACCTTTCCATATTCCATATAACAGCATTAGCACCAAATTCAAAAAGACAATCATAGTTTACATAAATATAGGCTAGTTTCCAGCAAGAAAGAAGCGGTCAACAGTTTTCAATAATGCTTGCAAGACATCATGATGTTCCGAAAATATCGAATCCATATCGCTGATCAGCTGAAGTTTCCAATAAATCGTACGTGTAACGGTATTTCAATCTCACCATAAAGTTGAGACATTGCATTTGGCGCTATAATATTAAAATGAAGTTATATTGAACAAAATAAAGTATTATTATTGTATAAAGATCCTTTACCTTGTATGCAAAAGGGGAAACTATTGACCCACATGACCCAGGAGATGTCGTTGGTACCAGCATGAACAATAATAATACCAGGGATGACATAATACTTCATCTTTGATAAGTTTGGTCACGCCAGCCCAGCTCATTTCCCGAATACCCTCCCAGTGAATATTAATGCCATGACGCTGAAGGCCCAGATTTGACCCGCTGGATTTCCTGGTAGCTCGCCGCTGCGCTCAGTATTCAATACTCGAGCCCACAAGCCATACACGCCTGAGAGGGAGGCGTTCAAGCCGAATGAACACTCGAGCCCGTGCGAGTTGTGCGCCAAGGTCGCGAAGCAACCGAGGTGATCAACGCACGAGCTGAGTGTTAATTCGGCTTGGACACCAACCTCTAAGGCGGTTACTGACTTACACAATGGCTCTGTGTCTCACACGAATAATTCTTTTTCTTGATTCACCCGCCTTGAATCGGAATTTGCATGTGTAAAGGTGTTCCAACTTTGAGAGTACAGTTATGTTAGAAAAGCATAGAGGCAACGATTTGATGTAAGACTCACGAAATATAATTGACAAAGGATCTGCTGCAAGTTGTATTGTCAGTCTTTTGTCCAGGATATCACCTTTTCAATGAGAGGTCTTACATCAAAGCCTTGCCAGAATAGACCTGAAACTTGGTGACGTTTTATCCCACTTCTATCCCACGACAATCAAACGACAGGTGGGGATCGTAATAAAATGCAATTGCCTTGCCACCTCTCTACGCGAGGTTCCCGGACCTGGCACGGCAAGCTTTAATTTGGCGTATCGGTTTACATATAGGACTTGACGCCTAGCGCCACATTCCTGTACGTTGACAATTTAATGTTGTGTTACATAAGCGATGCAGCTAGATTTCGGGATAATTGATAACCTATCATGTAGCTGAATGAATGCACTAATCTTCAGGTGATTGAAAGGGGGATAAAACTCCATTAGCGTTTAGATCTATTGGTGTAACACCATGCTGGACACATTTAAACCCGCATTTTCTCTTTGTCAATATTTTGGAATAATCATGTTCCCCTAAGCTGAAAATACAGACATATTAGGTCTTGGAAACTGACCTGTTGATATTAAGATAAACGGATGACTATAAACATTTGTAAACTTTCTTCATTTTTATGTATACTCCAGGACACACAATCTAACCTTTTACGAAAAGTATCTTTAAAAGGTAAGATAATGATTTCCAACATAGCAATTTTGGGATAAAACAAATACCTCATACATATCGTAGTGTCCACATTAATGAGACACAATTCTTCATCAAAACTGTCTATTTTATAAATAATGTTACACAGAGCATTAAATATCTCTGAATTGGAAGTTTGAAGATATTATTCCTATGAAAGCAAGCGAAAACTTTTGCATGTGAAAATCCTGTTTCAACTTCCAACTTCTGGCAAGGCTTTGGTGCAAGACCTCCCATTGAAAAGGTAATATCCCGGACAAAAGACTGACAATACAACTTGTGACAGATCCTTTGTCAATTATATTTCGTGAGTCTTACACCAAATCGTTGCCCAACTTCTGATGGTACGGTCATATTCAAATCACTCATCCCAATATTAGGGTGAGCGGTAGGGTTTAACTTCGTTTTCAATCTTGTTTCAATCATACATATCACGGCGGTGCCTACATGCGCCAGAACACGAGAGTGCTAAAGTGGCCTGTGTATCTGCCATGTATATAAACGTTTTGCAGAAATATTTTACATGTATCGTAGAGGAACACGAGTCATTGGACTTGCCCATGTTACACTTGTTCCCTCATAGCTTAACCCTACCTGGGGGAAGCGGAAAGTGCCCCCTCCCTGGTAACTTTTCTCTGCTGCTCCGAAACGACAAAACCGAGGAGGCTGAAACTTGGTGACTTTTAAGCTTATCTTATTGGGGTCATTTTGAGCCTACTTTCATATACCCCCGGGCAGAGGATCATGGGTAAATTAAAAATGGCGGCCGTGTGGTATCCGCGAAAGTCGTGTTTTTCAATCTTTTCGCTCCATTTCTTCACATTTTCCTTGCCTAAAAGGCCTTGAAAGTATTTTATTTACGCCAAACTAATTATTATATATTTTATTTGATTTTTTTCGGAAGAAAAATGGAAAAAATGAAAATTTCGAAAAATCGACCCCAAAAAGGCTGAAAAATGACTTCGGAGAAGATGACGTGACGTTATCATAGCGGCCATCTCGGATTTTTTTACATTTCCCAGTAGAGTTTGAACCCAAGATGCTGTGTGGTAAGTTTCAGCGCTCTAGCCTTAGTGGTAGAAAATATATAGGGGGGGGGGCACTTTCCGCCCTCAGGCTGCGATACACCATAAATCGCCCAGGCCAGATAGGGTTAATAATGTTATAACATTAATAAATGTACTGAATATTCTAATATATATATTTCTCTTGAAGCAGGTTTAGTCATTTGCACGGACGTGGGTGTTCCGAGTCAGATCAACCGGTTGATAACCAACTTACTAACCGGTTGATCTGACCACGAACACCAGAGCACATGCAAACCCCGTTGCGAGAAGGTTGCTGAAAAAAAATAACTCGTGTGACACAATAGAAGCAGTGTGTAAGGCTTAGTTACACCATAGCCTAAACACGATCAACCACCTCGCTGGGGGTCTAATAACACCCCAGCCACCAGTCAGATTTTTGGACCAGATTCGGGGCCTTCGCGCACATCGCCGGAAGTGACATCATATATAGTAAAATAGATGTTTAACGAAAATTTTGATTACTTTTCAAGTCTGCATAATACCTCCGTTGACCTAGCGTTAAAAAGAATTATCTGGAGATAATTTTCCCTGTTTATCTGGACAGAGCATATGAAAAGTAGTTCGCTCATGTGCAACACTAAAGGAGTCGTTTGGTCGGATTCAAACTGAACCGTGCGTTGGTTGGTTTCCCCTATACGTCATAGCAACGTAGTAAAGGTCAACTTCCGCTATTGGAGGCAGGGATGTTATTGGAGCCTGCGAAATGGAGCATGCGCTGTGGGGAGGTTGAAACACGATATGGAAGACTGTGGTATTGTCCAATCCGTATCACTAATTATTTTCCAATTTAAATTCAGTGTCGGTATACGGTGTAACGCAATCCGACAAGCAGTTTCGGGCACTCTCGTCTTGTTCCACCCATTAGACATAAAATGCGCATGCATATTTTTATCTTTTCGCGTGAACGTTTGACTGACAAGACGTTAGACACCAGGTACTCCCATGTTTACAATTATTACCCAATCAACAGACATATTACATAGCTAACGAACTCTTGTGCAAAGTTCCGAAGTTGGACCAAACACTGCCACATCGAGAAATCGACATGTCTGCCGAGATCAAAAGCTTGTGGTGGGAACATACGATGTTTATAGTTGTCACACAGAGTCACCTTGGTAAACTATCATGAAATCCTCTGTAAATGAACGACACCCAAATTTTTGCCAAACATCTTGAATGGGTGCAAATTGGGCTTAACCGATCATTTCCGATGTTTTTCGACCGTATTCACGATACATCAATATAGCGCCTTAATTTTTCCATTGTTTTCCCGAACACAATTGTATTAATTAGGTTTGAAAGAATCATACTTAAATTCATCCTTGGCAACTTTCCTTTTTTTCAGTGCTAAAGTTGATATACGGTCGAAGTCAAGGATATTGCGAACATTTAATTCCGCGGTGGATTTGAGTTAAGTTTATACTATGATTCAAATAAAACTCTGAATTATGATAATGTAATACATAGTTCGTTTTATTGTGGGGATTAGGAACTGGTTGACCTATAAGATTTTGCTTCAAATTTAAATAATATTTGGGGAGCATTCATACGAGTCTTTCATATTCTCAGGAGCGGGAGGATAACCGCTATGGAAATCGCATAGGTTATCTCGTTCCCATCTGTATCAAAATCCGTTCTGGGATATTCTAGACTGACTTCGAGTTTATAGCCTGTTTCAGCGTCATCGAAAATTTTCAAAATATACAAGGTTTTTGAATTGGTTGGTCCTCTATCAACCAATCAAAATCCTCGTATGGTGATGAATGGACATCGCCTAAGATTATTCGCGTCCGAATACATATCAGAGAGGGGTCGAAGCCGTCGGGGTATTTCCCTTGCCATACTTGTTGAAAATTCCATCGCATCTGCACCTCTCTCTATAAACAAGGACATGTCGATGTCATCAATCAGGAACAGTTTTACATCTGTGGTTTTCAACATGGCATCGCCTGAGAGATCGAGCCGGATCGAGACCATAACGGCTGAGACTTTACGTAACTCCTCTGAGGGTCAAAATTCTCACTTTTCTTTTCTTATTTCATCATTTGGATATTCAATATTGGGTCTACTATTTGGTCCAAAAATGAAATCAAAATTTCAATAATAAGTGAGACGTATATTACTGCACGAGTGTGTATTGTGCTCTAATGGAATGCAGGGAATTACCAGTCTAGTTGTCTGATGTAGAGCTGTGACAAGTACTCAAACAGTGACAGTTTGCCCAGATACTCACCGTGAGTCGATCAGCACAGGTGTGACAATTTTCCTGTCTAACAAGTTGTAGCAAATTAAGGTAAGTTTAAATCAGATTAAAATTAATATAATGAATTCTCTTTGTGAAAAAGATATATGGAATACGTAGGTTTGTGAGTAGGTACTATTTGGCAGGTTGCAAAATGTACTTTGTAACAGAATTCAATAGGAATATTAGAATAATTCCTAAAAATGTATAGCCGGAATTTTTTTTGATCTGATTTCTAGCGTTTCATTTTCCCCCAAAATTCAAGTTTTCAAATCGTATTTCTCGAATAGTATTCATGCTACGCTTGTGAAATTTGGCAAGTCTGGTATTTACGTTGTGGTCTAGTCAACGACATCTCAGTTTTCATAAGTTCAGCTTGGTTTTTTAGTTATTCAACTTTTAAGGTAGAAAGTTGTAAAATAATCGATTTTTGTCAATTCATTATAGTTAAAATACTAGACAGAAATTTTAAAAAAACCTGAGACGCCGTTTACTAGCTTTACTAGTTCTAGTTGTCTTTGATCAAGGTATACCATCAAATTGGAAATATGTTTTATACTTTTCATGAAATTTCAATTGAAAACTGGAGGCTAATGTTTTCATTTCATTTTTATCGAGCCCATAGCCTTTGCTGTGGGAAGCTCAATATAGGGATCTAAATGATGTCTGTACATGTCCCTGTCCGAAAAAGTTGTTAAATCTTTAGACTTAGAAAACGTCTCCTGTCCACAGCTTCTCGGCCTCACCCGACTCCCCCCAGTTCTCATATATTCCGGGTGTTTACATGATGCTACACTTATTCAAACTATGTACTACCATCGGGAGGATGTCCCCAGTCCTGGGGCACCAACTATTAAAGATTTGGACTACGGAAGGTTAACCTTTTTTCGAAGCTTCACAGCCTCATGTGATACTAAGGTATGAGATGTAGTATACATTGCTTTGTCACATACACATGCTGTGTCAACTACAAAATATTCCTTTATAGTAATTACTAATAGATTGTTGCCATTTTATTTCAGAAGTACAATACGAAATAAACGACGAACCCTTGGTAGTATTGAATTTCGTGTCGCCATAAGTCAAGGACAACATTTCCTTCAATTTAGCTATCAAATCATTCTATTTCACGTCATATAATGTACCCTAAAGCTTTTGCACGAATCATATTTATGTCCACACATTGAACTTATTATGTTAATTAAATCTGAGTTCCGAAAGTTTGGATGCACACTCTGCATGATCAATTTCCTGAATTGAATTGAATTTCTAGCTTTGCGGTTCCTCAAACTGGCAGATGGTGGCTTGTAGCTGTCAGTGTGGCTGTTTCATGTGCAGGGAACTTTCCATGGCCTTCATGTCAGAAAACTTACATAATATTGTGACATTGGAGATTTCTTCTTGGTTTATGAGGTAGCTTTTTGATGTTTTCTGTGCATGAGACATCATTATAGTATGGGGAATGTACTGTGCAGGCCATTTCTTGGTGATCAATTACTATTCTGTTGTACATATTCAAATAAATGGGAATATCTGCATAAAGTTTGTGGTACATGTAAATGTGTACCATTTATATGGTCTTACATGAAGTTTAGCGATATGCCTGTCTTGGCACACTGGCTCACCTTTGAAAGTGTCATGGTTAGTATGTAAATGAGACTGCCACTTCTCTTTGAGCATCACAGGACCTCTTTTGTGTTACTTGGTGCCGAGCCCCACCCCCTATCTCCTAAACTAAGCCTCGCCCGATCGCATACCCTCATACATTTCAGATTACACTACCCTTGGGAGTATATCCCCACCACAGGCACCAAGCCCCACCCTCTATCTCCAAAATTGACTCTCACCCAACCCTCGTATATTGCGTTCGAGCTTATGTATTCAATACATCTTTGCAGAAAGTCTAAATTTGTGTGTAGTCTGCAATGTTGGTATAATTCTGCCACTCCTCTTGAACTGCGACCCAAAAGGGGCTCGATTTATCAAGCGGAGCCACACGTTTTAAATTTTGAATATTTGCTACACGATAGTAGCAGTAGTTATGTAAATTACAATGAATTCCTCAGGACATACGCCTTCATGATATATATATATACATTATCATTGTTATGTTGAATGTCTATGCTACAGAAGACAAATTATCAAGGAGTGTACAAAAATATCTCTTGGGGGTTACGTTTCCTTCAGATTATGGTATTATTTCATGTTTCGAATTTTGAAAGTATCTCAGACTGGATATAGTCTTCATTCGAAAGCTTGTCCTCCCTTCAGCGAATTTCCAATTGTCCGTAGTTATATCAGTATATGCCTTCCGGACTTGTAGACTTTGTTCGTCTGGATTTGGGCTATTCTGCTGAAGGCTTTTGAGCAGAGCCAACACTTGTCACATTATCCGTTAAAGGCTCGAGGTAAGTCTTGAGAAATTGGGGGGAATCAATAAATCTCAAACAGAGAAAGAAATGTGTTTCTCCATGGTGTTCGGAATATAATGGACTTTCCGCCCTTTAAATACAGTGATCGTCTTAATTTTTAGTGTTATACAACACGGTTTTCTTTCTCACCAGCAGTCGTCTTTCTAAATCTAAAAAATGATGTTTGCATGATTTACGCGTGGGGTTCCTATACGAGCCGGACAAAACGCACTGATCCCCATCGCGATCAGCTCCTAAAGCATTACCATCGCCTTCGTGGAAAAAGTTGGGGTGTTGGGATGGCACGAATCGATTCGACGAGTTAGACATTCAAAGTCAGCGCAGGTGAGATGCACTCTAAGTAGTTTTTGGTATATATTTTTTAATTGGACACAAATGTGTTCGTCTTTGTTTGGGGAGCTAATTTGAAAACGTGTGGAAAAAAAATTCATCTCATAAATCTTAATGGGTGAAACCATGCATATAGAAATTCACGTTTTACAATGGCATACGCAACATGTTGCTCCACCTGAACTATGTAGTTGATAGCGATGGTGATATATCTAAACAATGGTTCAGAATATATCATCTCACCCTTCGCATTTTTACGAGACATGCTCAAATTTAGAGTAATAAACCGTTTAATCTCTTTCGCCTCTTTGATCTATGTAGTTATCAGATCACTTATGGGGGGGTCATTATCTGTAAGGAGGCATGTGTGCTCATACACATCTTTGTTTCATATCTTAATAGGCGTAAAATGTTAATGCAACATGCCTGTTCATGTTTTTGACTTAATCTGACTTGTCTAATGCAAGATTCACATTGTATTTGACAATCTGGAAAATAATACAAGAATTTAGATCTTGTGTGTTAATGCAATACGCATGTACATGTATTTGATTTAATCTGACTTGTCTAATGCAAGATTCACATTGTCTTTGACGATCTGGACAATACTACAAAATGTAGATCTTGGCGGCCCTATTGTCTTTACGTTAGAAATAAAGTTGTGAAAATCTATACTTTTCACATAACATGTGAAATAAAGTTGCAGAATGTCGCCTGCCGAAATGACGGTTAAGTTTTTTGTGTATATGTAACCATGAGAATGAAAACAATTCCGGAGCAAAGCATTTTTAAATAGGAAAAGTGTCTAAGAAGGTTCGATCACAAGACATTTCAAAATTAAAACAGGTGACCATATCTATAAGCAAGCCAGTGTCTGCAGTTTCAGAACGAGCAGAATAGATTAATAGCTGAGCTTTTTACCACATATGTCAAATTCCAACCTTCCTGCCTACTAACCATACAAACAAACTTTCGGAATGGTAGGCCGTGATGGTTCTCAGAAATGTGTGCGATACAGTGATAGATTTTTGTAGCAGGTTGTAGGATGAGCAAACCCATGCCAACGTATCCCTGTGTGACCAGGTTTTCATCTACCTGGTATTTTGGTTGAAGCATTTTTGTAACTCTGGAATCTCAGTATCTACATATCCACATATCTCCACCCACTGGGGCATTTCCCGTTACCATGGGCGGGTATTCCTCACCATGCTTCTACCCATCCCCGGAGGTGACGGGGTGGGAGATCCTAGTCTTTTCTACCTACCAGAAGGGTCGTCTAGAGGAATGACGGACCTACAACTCGTTCTACCTTTGGAGGCAGCGAATCTCTCCCCAATAGTAGGGGTGAGCGATCACTTGTAGTCAGTGGTGGGAAGATAGGACAGCGCCATCAGACAAGAAGCTAAGGTACCCCACACGCTGCTATTTCATTATTCCAAGGACTACGGGTTTTTTCTCGAAAGTTGCGCCGATTACTTCGATTGTGGAAACTTACTGAGGTTTACATATTGTCTCGAGAATCATTTGCGAAACTATCAGAGTGGAAGAAAATATATTTATGGACCACAAAATGTAAAAGATGGCTCAAAATAGAGAAAGATGGAACAGGGTAGGGATGTTGGTGTGCGGTGGGTGTGACGACGCGTTAGATGTATCTCCACTTTTTGTCTTTATGATCCGGCACATTTCATGAAGTGTCACGTTGTTGGCATTCGTGAATACACCAAATATTACATTCCACTGGGATTCGCGATTACGGTTGAATCTGAGTGGAACTCTATTTTCCTGCCACTGGTAAAATGGTGGAATGAGTAGGCTTTACATTGTTTCTCCACTACGAGTGATCATAACGACCGCACAAAGCTTAAGAAAGTATTTTTGAAGGCTGTATTGTTCCCTGTTTTAAATACATTAGTATATATTGTAACAGATCAGTATGATTATATATCCGTTACGAGTTACACAAATAAATTTAAAATTTAACGTTACTCGGCATGATCATATACATGTACGTATATTTTATAGTCTGATTGAAGGGGAATTTACTAAATTATCTACACTATATCTACAAATAACTTGACACTAACATACATTTGTCCATATATTAAGGTACATTATGTACATAATTTAGCCCAATAAGCTTTTGTCAGTTTTTGCCCAATTAGAACATGTATTGCAAAAATGGAGAAAAAAGTTCCCGAAATGTCGTGCCTTTAACGTTGTGCCGAAATGTTGTGTGCCGAAGTATTGCTCACCGAAAACTAGCGTGCCGAAAGGTCGCAGATCCAGTCTTATCACAGCAACCTGCTTAGGAGAACCTGTCTCTCCTTACCTCTCTAAATCCCCGTAAGTTTCCGCACATCCTGCACAAATTGGATACTATACGACTTTCGATTTTGTCCAGAATATTAACGTCATCTCACCGTCATCCCCTTGATTCTTTTCCATCTAATTTCTGTGTGAGGCTATCAGCTGGTCCTTCAACTAAGTCCTCTTTGTCCTGTATCTTTCCCAGTATAACACGACATGCTTAATATCCTCCAGCACCCCACATATGTTTCACATCTTTTCTCTTCTAGTCCTCGCATCATCCTACTCCTTGTGGCCAATGATCATGTCCTAGCCTTCTCCAACCAAGCGAAATCACCGACCCAGTCCGTATATCCCTGTCCATTGACTCACTTTCTCTCTGTGTACGGCAAACGATGATTAGATGTCATCGCATCCCTTCACTCTTCAACCCACCTGTCATCCACTTTAACAGCAACCACTTTCTTACGCTCTATCTCCTTACTTCCATACAGATCTGTTAGGTCAACATCATATTTTGTGCTGATCATTTCTACTTCCTTGAACCATCCCGTCTGTTTGTCTGATTTGCGACATTCTTCCCGTGTAATATTTGTTCATCTGCTTCCCTTCATTCTAACGAGACGCCTATAGTAGATTAGCTTCAATATTTCTACTTCCTTAGCCATTTTGTTCCCCCCATGTTCTCCATAGTTAATGTCTATTGCAGTCATTCGATTTACTCCTAGCATCCACCTCCATGCCTGTAGATTCATCACGTCCGAAAGGCTAAGGCCAATGTTTGCTTATCTAGTTCCACTATATTCTTCACACATATTTCGATTACATGTGTTGATACTTATGGCCTTGACTATCTCCAACATTCTCCTTGCCTTTGCTACCATCTCTGGCTTTTGCACACTGAAAATCTTTCCTTTCAACTTCATTTTTATCGAGCCCGTAGCTTTAGCTGCGGAAAGCTCGATATAGGTGCCACAATGATGTCCGTCTGTCTATCTGTCTGTCTATCTGTCTATCTGTCTGTCTATCTGTCTATTTGTCTGTCTATCTGTCTATCAGCATTGAGGAGCAAGTAAATGTAAAGTTTTGGAATCGGCCTCACCCTATGTCTCCTGAACTAAGGCCCCTCGAACCCTCATATATTTCGGATGCGTCCATCAGGCTACACCTCTTCATCTCATCCACTACCCTTGGGAAGCATGTCTCCACCCCTGGGGAACCGAGCCCCACCCTCTATCTCATAAATAAAGCTTCGCCCGACCCCATACCCTCATACAGTCCAGGAGCTTAGATCATGTTACACTTATTCAACCCACCCACTACCCTCTGGAAGCTTGCCCCCACCCCTAGAGCACCGAGCCCCACCCTCAACCTCCTAAACTAAGCTTCGCCCGATCCCGTACCCTCATACAGTCCAGGAACTTAGATCATGCTACACTTATTCAACTCATCCACTACCCTCGGAGAGCATGTCCCCACCCCTGGGGCACTGAGCCTCAACCTCTATCTCTCAAACTAAGCTTCGCCCAACCGCATACCCTCATATAGACTGGGAGCTTAGATCATGCTATACATATTCAACCTATCCACTACCTTCGGGGAGCATGTCCCCACCCCTGGGGCACCGAACCACACCCTCTATCTCTTGAACTAAGCTTCGCCCGACGCCATACCCTCATACAGTCCAGGAGCTTACATCATGCTGGACTTATTCAACCCATCCACTACCCTCAGGGAGCATGCCCCCACCCCTAGGGCACTGAGTCCCATCCTCTATCGCTTAAACTAAGCTTCGCCCGACCCCATACCCTCATAGTCTGGGAGCTTACATCATGCTACACTTATTCAACCCATCCACTACCATCGTGAGCTGTCCCCACCCCTGGGATTACAAGCGTCTGGTCCGTCATTCATAATTCAGCCGTCGTCCATTAAAGAATATCCGCGTCCATAATCCAAATTGCAAGCGTCTAGTCCGTCATCCATAATTCAGCCGTCGTCCATTAGAGAATATCCGCGTCCATAATCCAAAGACCTATTCCATATTCCATATAACAGTATTAGCACCAAATTCAAAAAGACAATCATAGTATACATAGACATAGGCTTGTTTCCTGCAAGAGAGAAGCGGTCAACAGTTTTCAATGATGCCGGCAAGACATCATGATGTTCCAAAAATATCAAATCCGTATCGCTGATCAGTATACTAAATCCATAATATTCGTTGCAAAGTCGTCATCTAAAGAATGATGTATCTCAGTCACGCTTTGATTGTGACTGTTCATATGAGTACCATGAGTATCTTGAAGTACATGGGTTCATATTAGACTATGGGACACTGAGCCCCACCCTATATCTCTTAAACTAAACTTCACCTGACCACATACCATTATATCTTCTGGAAGCTTACATCATTCTACACTTATTCAATGCATTTCCCGACCCATACCCCCATATTTCAATTTCTTATTTTATATCTCTTATATGTGATATTAACCTACTATTAGACATGAGATGCAGTGTACATTGTATACACACACATCCCGAATCACCTAAAATATATTCCTTCGTAGTAATTACTAATAGTTTGATGACATCATTTTGTTTCAGAAGTACAATATTTAATAACCGGCGGGGAATTCCGCAGTACTGAACCTCTATCAGATTTGAACTTCGTGTCCCCTTAATTGAAGGACACCATTTCCTTCCATTTTGCTATCAAATCATTCTGTTCCACATCATATAAGTTACCCTAAAGCTTTCGCACGAATCATATTTGCGTTCACACATTTAACTTACTATATGAATTAGAACTGAGATTGTGGTTGCAACACATATAAGGGAAGTGGAAAGAGGTGCCTACATACTGACAGAGTCACATGGCTTTACAGTATAATCTTCTGAGTAACCTATTCTAAAGCACATACCAAGAATCTAACGATTCTTAACGATTGGAAATGTTGGAATTCTTTCTATTGGCATAATTTGAAAATGGGCCTGAACTGAATGATCCGGTAGATGAAATGCTCATTGACCGGGCCTTCATTGTCTAATCTGATGCCTGATATATATCTGTTGGCACGATATCGAAGTTTATTCTTAGTTTCGCCCACATACTGTTTCAGGCATTTTAGGCACGTCATTAAATAAATTACATTCTCCGTGTCACAGTTTAGTTGATCCTTAAGCTTGTATTCATTTTTGGTCTGTTCGCTTGTGAAAGTGGATTGTGTAGTAATTAGTTCGTCCAGTTTACACTGAAGTTTTAGACATTTGGAGCTCTTACCATTGCAATGATTAGGACGTTTATGTTTTATCTTTACAGGTTCTGACTCACGAACGTCGTTTATCTGGCAGTTTGTGATTCAGAGTGTTTCAGAAATACTATGCTGTAAGAACCGCGCGGAATAGCCTATAGGTTTCAATGCTCGAAACAGAATCGCACACGAGAGGTGAAAATACTGTATATCGCTCTAATTTCTATGTAATCGAATGATTTGGGATTTGACTATGCCCTTAAATATATGGGTCGGGTGAAAAGATTTGGCATGTAGCAGTTCGTGGGTATCAGCTGGTTTAAAAATGACCCTGTAATCTAAATATCCAGTGTTCTGGAAACCAGGTCCGTTAAAAACTGTTAGGTCCAAAAAGTCCACAGAAGGGTCATGAATAACTACTTCGAAGTTTCGAAAAATGGTCCGAAGTCGTCCTTAGAATTAATGATGCCAAAGTACAAAAATGTCATCTAAATATCTGAGGTATAAGAGAGGCTGTTTTTCTGATTTTCTTAAAGCCTGCTCTTCCCAATGAGCTACATAGATAGTGGCAAGATTTGGACTGAACCTTTTACCCATTGCACAACCACTAATTTGTTGATAGAACTCTCCATTGAAATTCAAAGTCATTACCTTTTAGACTAATTTCTAAAAATTCCAAAAGTTCTTCATGTGGACGATTGGGATCAGGAAATTTTTGAAAAGCATCTTTAACAGGTTGTACGCCATTATCAATGTCAATATTAGTGTACATGGATTCAATATCCATGGTGACAAGTAAGCTGTTAGGAGGAGCTTGGATGCTGGACAATTTTGACAGGAAATCTTCAGTGTTTTTCAAATAACTACTATATCGGTTAGCGATAGGCTTCAAGTAGTAGTCTATATATTTAGAAATGTTGTAAGAATTTGACCCACAGTCTGAATCAATATGGCGTCCAGGGGGTGTAAGGTTATCTGTCCACTTATCTATAGGTTTATGAATTTTTGGCAGGATATAAAACTGTCTCGATCTTCCATCTCTTTGGGGTGCTAAGTGTTCAAACTGTTTGTTCGAAATGATTTGCCTCCTATTCAGATCTGCCACCATGTTGAGCAGCCTTGGATGATCTTGGGGCTATATTTCTCTATCCAGTCCTTTGTAATGTTTAGGGTTGCCAAGTAACCTTTGGGCTTCTTTGACATAGTTTTCTCTTGACATTATAACTGTAGCTGAGCCCTTATCTACAGGTTTTAACACAATATTGTGGTTTTTGCGTAGATTTGTTAAAGATTGGCGTTCAGAGAAGGATAAGTTTGGAATGTTTCCAAATCGCCCATTTGTAATTAGGTCATTAATTCGTTCTGAAAGGGCCTTAACAGCTTTTGGAATTTCTGGGTCAACATTTGGTGGTACATACCCAAATCTCTCTGTGAAGGGTGATCTTTCTTCAACTGAAAATCTGAAACGGTCTGCTAGACTCACCCGACGATTGAATTCGGCAGTGATCTTAGATGTTTGCATCATCTCTATATGTGTACCTATGGAGTCCACAGGTGCGAGTTTTGATCTTGGTGTCGGGACAAAGGGAAGGCCTCGTCTGAGAAGAGAGATGTCAGATTATGTTAGTTCAAAGTCACCAGTCATATTTACTATGCTAGTACCTAGAGCAAGAGTAGGGTGGCGCGTGCCCTGTCCCAAAATTTAGTTTAAGCCTATAGTATTGAGCCAGTGTGAATACAGGCAATTCGCCGTATCTTCAGTCCAATGAATGTTGTCCCTACCAAACTTGAATTTGTCAGGATCGATTCTAGGAATAATTTCGAGTTGTCTTTTTGAAGAGGCAAATTCATTTATCTGATTGATGCAAAAGCATTTATTGGCTGGAAGTATGTCTGAAACAAAAAAATACAATTTTGACATGGAACATTTACGTCTAAAACAGCTCAACATATTGCTCATATTACTTCTGGCGTTTGAAGGCTCTTCTGCTTTGTTATTTACATCAATATTCAAGAGAACTTTTTCGGTTTGGGAAGGCCCGTTGTAGCGGTCCAAAATCTGTGTAAAATGTTGAAACTTAGCGCCAGGATAGCACTCTACTTGAACATCGGGATGGGGGGAATTAATACGCGAAAGATTACGTAATGAGTTGTATATGCTTACTTTGGAAAAGAAATGTAATCTTTATTTCAAATTTTATAATATAGTTTCTCTTTCAATCGAACCTCAACATCACTGATATAGAAATCATATTTTTATGTATTGTCATTTCAAATACAGGTATGAGCATTGCCAATGATGTGCAACCTCAACTGATGTGCCACCCTAAAGGGCTCGATCTTTTTGCGAAGCTGCATGTAATTTGTTTAGGCCTATTATTTTCATTCGCCTCTCCAGACATGATATGTTCTGCCGCCTCTTCCAGAACTTCCCGAGTTATCAGTTTCCACGACCCGGTTTAGCCTGACTACTAATCATGGCACAACTCTTTGTTGGACTGTAGATTAGCTTCCGTTTAATCCCAAACATCCGTATCTGGATAAACTACAGTTCCTTCCTCGTTTTTGCAATAATAATATGTCATTCGCAAACAACAACCCAGGGATGATTTGGTTGCCAGCAGCCACCCACAATCTTCTAGTATTGTCTTCCTAAACTCGTAAACAATAGCGTTGACAGCACACGCCCTGCTTCAGCCCTTACTTCAGATCTGTATAGTCCGTTTCGATCTCCCCGAATACTACCATGAAACGGACTGCAACATACAAACCCATCACTATGTTTAATGTCTTGCACCCAGGACCTCCATCCCTCCACACTCTACCATAAAATTTCGCTATGTCTAGAAAGGTCACAGCACCTCTGTTCTCAATGTTCAAAACATGAGCTGGTTCGGAGGCCATAGCAGAAGCCTTCGGAAAACTGAGGGTCTAAATATCCTCTTGGGTCAACCGCCAATGGAAGCTGAACTGCGTAAACGGGCGCCTGTCCTGTTTTGTAAGATCATACGACAACCATGCATTGATCGTGACCTCGCTATCCGGCAAGATAGTCAGTTCGCCAGATGTAGAAAAAGTAACCTAGTTTAGCTTTTCGTTACTATCTTCCCTGCATACCTGAAACCTTTTTTAATGTGTAGAGGGAACACATGCCCATATATTATGACCGGTTGTCAGCTTGCAGGTATGTGCCTTGGATTTCAGGGAGTTAAAATGTGATTAATTTAGCAAAAATTCCTCAAAATCACGAAAACTTTCATAACTTTCATATTGTCTTATGAAAATGAACAAATTATGTCTCAAAGGTATTGTGTAGTATATGATTTTACAGTACCTACGCAAGCGTCGGTAAGATGTTCCTGAACTTGGAATAGTTCCCCTACACCAATGCAAGAAACAGAATCAACTTATTTACTTAACAGAATTATGAACAATGACGTAAGTGTCCCAGCTATAGCCTTAATCCCAGGGTCACAAATACAGTTACACTCGGCCACCAGTAACCATATCAACCAATTTAATCCTCAATCAACGTGCAGATATTTGATTGCCTGTTTCTTAAAAACTGTTTTCGTATTAAAAATATCATAAGATGGGTTTAATAAAAAGTCATTACATAAAACCATTGTTCTTGGGCAGAACGAAAATTCACGTACGTTCACTCTTGCAGCTGGTACATAAAAACCAGGTCTTTGTCGTAGCTGTGTAGTTGGGGCATAACAGTTTATTTGAGATAACAAATAAGGAAATCATAACGGTTGTTTAAAATGCCGTGTAATGTTAAAAGATCTAAATGTTGGCGTTTGTAAAGTGGCTGCAGATTAAAATGACAACATGCACGTTCATAACCCAAAGTATAAAAGTCGACACCACATTTAAAACATAAAAACTTGATAAAATTTGATTGTACGTGTTCAATTTTGTCCTTGAGTATTTGAGTGCTGGGTGACCATACAGAAGAACAGCATTTCAGCCTACTTCTTACCAGTGATATATACAAATATTTCAGCGATTCTACAGATTTAAAAGATTTACATGATCTCTTTATAAGACCAAGCATTTTATAGCCTTTGGCACAAACTGAATCTATATGTAATTTAAAATCAATATCAGATCGGAGGGTAACACCAAGATCCTTGATCTCGTAAACTCTGAGGAGAGGTTGATTATCAGACTGGTAATTATATAAAATACCAGTCAAACAATTTTGACTACGCCAGTAGCATCTGGCCAAACACATTCGAGAAACATAAAAACGTACTATGTAAACTTCATCGTCGGGCAGGTAAAGCTATTCTCGACCTCGCAATGGACACCCCAACTGTAGATGTATATAAGAAACTTTGTTGGGCCCCTATAGAACTGAGATGGCAACTATTACAGTGTAAATTGGCGTTTATGGCAGTTAATGATTGGTGTCCCGATTATCTGTGCGAAATGTTTCAGCGGACCAACACTGTGCACACAAATTATACTAGACATTCTGCCAATAATGGATTGTATAAAGAACGACAAAGAACAGAAAATGGCGAACGCAGTGTCTCGTACTCCTGTGCTACCCTATTTAACTCTCTTTCTGATGACTGCAAGAACTGTGACAATATTGAGGCTTTCAAGAAGAAAGCAACGTACGAGCTCTCTGTCAAATTCAGAATAATGTAAAAATGGAACGATACAGAACACTGACAATTATTATCATTTTATTGTACATTTTTAGAATATTTATGATATATTATGTATCCTGCAATGTTGTGAGTAATGTGTCCGTCAGACACTGCCTATGTTTATATTAACATTGTAGAATTATGTATTTGTTATCAGATGTATTTGTTATTTATGCAGCGACCCCAGGGAGAACAGCGCCGAGGCACTGAGGAGTATGCTGTTAAAATATGACAAATAAATAAAATTCACCGATAAGATAGAATCCAACTAACATTCACTGAGGGTCTAAATATCTTCTTGGATCAACTGTCAGTGAAAACTGAACTGCGTAAGCGGACTCCTGCCCTGTTTGGTAACATCATACGACAACCATGCGTTCATTGATCGTGACCTCGCTATCCAGCAAGATAGTCAGTTCGCCAGATGTAGAAAAAGTGGCCTGATTTAGCTTTTCGTTACCATCTTCCCTTCTTACCTGAAACCTTTTCTAATGTGTAGAACACATGCCCATATATTCTGACCGGTTGTCAACTTGCAGGTATGGCCGTGGATTTCAGGGAGTTAAAATGTGATTAATTTAGCAAAAATTCCTCAAAATCATGTGCATGATTCAGTTAAAGAATCGAGAAATTAGGTAAAATATTCGTATTTTACTTTTTCCATTCCAGGTAAAATACTCACAATGGCATGACCTCTCAACCGAATCGCTTGATCAACACATAATATATTTGGCCATACACCGGGCTACTGTTTCATATAAACAACATCACATTATCTGATTTAGTGTCAGAGCGATAACTTAAAATGTTACCGTACCTCCAAACTTAAAGAAAATCCTTCATTTTAGGAAAATATTCGGAACTTTTCTGTTTACCCATCAAAATAAGCAGATTATAGGTCATGTTATAGGTATTTAGTGTGGTATGTTTGTAAAAAGTAATAGCGACTGTTTAGATCGTCTATGTGACTCAATCCAATAAATAAGCTCGAAATTAGGCAAAACATTTGTTTTGTACTTTCTCAATCCCTCATTCTAAGCTCTGTCACGTATAATGTTAATGTTCGCAGAAAACAAGATTGGTATATATGGTATGGAGACAGATAAATAACGTAACATTTTGCCCCCACTATCAATAAACCCTTAATTAAAGAAAAAACAAACATACACATATCTTCTAATGACAGGTATATGATGTTATCTGCCTGCACAAAACTGGCTTTTGGAGCTGTCTTGCTTACTCAATGCGAGAAATGGCTCAAAATCAGGCAAACTGCGTGTTATTTGGTTTTGTTCATCCACAAAAAAGTTGCAATATTGAACAACTTAACTACTTCATCTGTACACTAAGGTTTGTGGCAACGACCAGGTTACCGCTGTCAGTAAACAAGACCGAACTACCTGGTTCACTGTGAGATTCATCAAGCTAAAGTTTGTCCCACCTCCAACATTCCTAAAAGTCCCTTATTTTGCAAAAAACACACTTTACTATTTTTTCATCAAAAGGTAAACAGTTATGTCCCAAATTACTTTGATATAGTCTAATACATGTTTTCCATTTTTACCATCTGAGGACAATCTTCCACAGTGTTTTGAATCATCAGCTAAATCGCTCCATCAGTATATCATAGTCTATGACAACAATCAGGCTATCATATGCACAAAAGTCGGGAATATCTACCCTAGTGTCAGAGAAGTTACATAGATATTATCCTACCGCCTCTCCAAAATCTAATTTTACGTGGCGAAGAATATATGAACCATCCCATAAGCTTGGAAACTGCGGAATATCGTTTGGGATTGTTTCTTAATGTGATAAGTTGACTTGCATTTTAGTTCGTTAGCCTGCCTTGTCTAAGTTCTTCAATGATAATTATTCGGGCTGAAATCTTCAATAATAAGTATTCGATCACAATCCGCAGATGTAATTAAACTGATTACCATAATGATGGTAGGCTAAACATTTGGAATTGGTGCTAACTGTCATACGGCATAGGTATTTCGATTATTGAAGCGGAAATTCTGAATACTGAATGTCGGATCTGACTCTTGCTATCTATGTACTTGAATCCAATTCGACTATAATTTTTTCCAAATGATTATTTCGCAGAAAATTGCTATGATAAACTGTCAGTGTGAGACATTTGTGAGCATTGGAAGGGGATTTATACCGCTTGTTCGGATCCTGTGGCAACAGCAGAAGTTTTGTATAACGTCAACTATTTCTCTTTCATAATCTTTTGAGATTATATCAAAATTTTATCCGAAACGGCAACATGCAAAGATGTTGTGAAAAGGTAAGCCTTGAATTTGATCTGCTTCAATTTCAACCATGGTATCACATTATGTGCATGATGTACTGATGGCTTATTATTGTGGTTGATGATATAGATGGGTCCCCCAGCACTCTTTTCTACCACCATTGTTTTACGGTTAATTTCGTAACCACTCTATAGATACTACAAATGCCCGAATTGAACACTATAAAACCCACTTATTCTCTGGCTTGGAACAGTAACCATGTTCCATATACGATGTTGATGTAAACATAGTCAAAGTAACTGTTAGCCCCACTATGGATATCATATATTCATGTGGTTTGTCGGCTATTATTCTTTGACTCATGTAAAATCGCCAGCTACAGTAACAAAGATCTAAAGGGGGTATACATGTATCAATTTAAAAGCAATGCCGAGGAGTGATGCTCGTAAATTAGTAAATTAATGGCCTCTTCTTTGATTCTACACAACTTTATACCTATACCAATAGTATTGCCAATAACCTTCGCAGAGGATGGACGAATTCGAATGGAAAAGAATGCAAGAGAACATTCAACGTTAGATTCCTCTAATCCTGCTCGTCTATGACCGAATATGACCTATGAGTATAACGTAATATGTTAAGGCTAGAGGACACTCGATTTAGAGAGAAATGCATCAAACTGGAGACTGTAGAGCAAACTCAGATGCTCGTGACAACTTATTGTTCAGTCTAATATTCCAGTGGGACCTGCATATGGCGTATACATATCTCGCTTAGTAGCATTTGCTAGATCCTGTGTTAAATGTGATGATTTTAATCAACGTCACAAAACATTGTTGCAGAAACTTATAAAACAGGGCTATTCCACCAAGCGCCTCCACTCAAAGTTTCTCAAATTTGGCGATACATATCGCATGCTGATAGCAAAATACGAACGTAGCGTGCAAGATCTATGGCGCTACGTTTCGTAACTTGTGTCTAATTCCGCTTAACCCGGGGCTAGGGGCCGTATGAACCCATGTACTTCAATATCCTCATGGTACTCATATGAACAGGCACAATCAAAGCGTGACTGAGATACATCTTTTTTTTAGATGACGACTCTATAACGAATATTATGGATTAAGAATACTGATCAGCGATACGGATTTGATATTTTTGGAACACTGTAAACCGCTTCTCTCTTGCAGGAGACAAGCCTATGTTTATGTATACTGTGATTGTCTTTTTGAATTTGGTGCTAATACTGTTATGTGGAAAATGGAATAGGTCTTTGGATTATGGACGCGGATATTCTCTAACGGACGACGGCTGGATTATGAATGACGGACTAGACGCTTGTAATGTAATGGTTCACATAGGTGGAGGGAGGGGTATGAAGGAGGGGTTGGGGGAAGCCTACGGAAACAGGTTAATGATGAGCCCAGGATGGGATTTTATTAGCCCACCATCATCAGATGGTGGGCTGTTCAAATCGCTTTTCGTCCGTGGTCCGTCGACAGTCCGTCGTCCGTCCGTCCGTCGTCCGTCAGTCCGTCGTCAGTCCGTCCGTAAACAATTCTTGTTACCGCGATTCCTCAGGAACTACTGCATGGATCTTTTTCAAATTTGGTACACAGGTTCCCCTTGGGATCTAGTTGTGCATGAAACTTTTTCTGGTCCGATTCGAAAATCCAATATGGCCACCAGGCAGCCATCTTGGATTTCCCCATGAAACCTTGTTACCGCGATTTCTCAGGAACTACTGCATGGATCTTTTTCAAATTTGGTACACAGGTTCCCCTTGGGATCTAGTTGTGCATGAAACCTTTTCTGGTCCGATTCGAAAATCCAATATGGCCACCAGGCAGCCATTTTGGATTTCCACATGAAATCTTGTTATCGCGTTTTCTCAGGAACTACTGCATGGATCTTTCTCAATTTTGATACACATGTCCCCCTTGGTGTCTAGTTGTGCAGGATACCTTTTTCAATCCGAATCGAAAATCCAATATGGCCACAAGGCGGCCACCTTGGATTTCCCCATGAAACCTTGTTATCGTGATTTCTCAGAAACTACTGCATGGATCTTTCTCAAATTTGGCACACAGGTTCGCATTGGGGTCTAGTTTTTGCAAGATACCTTTTTCGGTCCGAATCGAAAATCCAATATGGCCACAAGGCGGCCATCTTGGATTTTCCCATGAAACCTTGTTATCACGATTTCTCAGGAACTACTTCATGGATCTTTCTCAAATTTGGTAGACAGGTTGCCGTTGTGGTCCAGTTGTGCAACATACCTTTTTTGGTCCGATTCCAACATCCAATATGTCCATCAGGCGGCCATCTTGGATTTCCCCATGAAACTTTGTTATTGCGATTTCTCAGGAACTACTGCATGGATCCTTATCAAATTTGGTACACAGGTTCCCCTTGTCGCCTAGTTGTGCAAGACATCTTTTCTGGCCCGATTCGAAAATCCAATATAGCCACCAGGCGCCCATCTTGGATTTCCCAATGAAACTTTGTTATCGTGATTTCTCAAGAAGTACTGCATGGATCTTCCTCAAATTTGGTACACAGATTCCCCTTGTTGCCCAGTTGTGCAAGATACCTTTTTTGGTCCGATTCGAAAATCCAATATGGCTGCCAGGTGGCCATCTTCAATTTCCCCTTGAAACATTGTTCTCGTGAATTCTCAGGAAATATTTCATTGATCTTCCTGAAATTTGGTACACAGGTCCCACATGGGGCCTAGTTGTGCAAGATACATGTACCTTAATTTTGGTCCGATTCGAAAATCCAATTAATACGGTATTCCCGAGTTGTGACGTTGCATCACAAGGGTCGGCGGATCAAACGGTGGGGCATATTCTATATATTGACTACAGAGAATATTCATATCTTCACCTTCCATATCAAGGAGTTCAAATAATTCGGAATTCAAATTTCTTCAAATTTTAAATCAGCTTTCTTTAGTCCATGCAGTTGCAAATGAACTGCCCCACCCTTTCGTCTGCCGGCGGGTCAGCTACATGAAGGGACGTCACTCTTGTGACACAATGTCACAACTCGACAACTGTAAACTACCGCATGTTTCGATCCAAGGGAAATAATCAGAATTCAGACACTTTCAAATTCGAAGTTTCAACATTACTGCGCGGACCGGATCCCTTCAGTATTAAGTATTTTACCATCTTACTATTTTCGAGCATGGTATCTTAAAAGAGATATCTCAAACTAGTCCAGTAAACAGAACAGAATTAGCATTCGTTCCTAATTATAAAATCTTAAGTATGCCAAAGTGTCAAAGAGAGTTTTCTTCGCTTCCAGTACCCAATGATGACACGTGCAAAAAAATAAATAAAATAAAAATACTACAAAACGAAGACGAAGGATCCTCCGTACATGTACATTCACTTTTAGACTAACTTTGCTCATTTCTCTTGTACTATAACCACCGACATAAGTAGTTTCTAGAAATGTTGAAACTCCTGAAACTTAGAAAGATTATATCTTGGTGTTTTCCAGTGTCCCGTTTACGATCTTTTTCGCTCAGATTCGAAATTCTGTAAACAAAATTACAACTCAATCGTCTTAGTAACAATGGACAAAAAGATCCTCTTGTCATTAGCTTACAATTATCGGACAATGGTGGGCGCCAAGATTTTTCAGGATCTCTCGTTTAAATTTAGTCTGCCATTCTTTTTAACATATTTTTAACGTATCCCTGAGATTTCAGAAAATATATATGTACACAATTCTTCATAATATCGAAAGCCACAAGCGTGAGGGTATCTTGAGAGACAATTTGCGAAAGTGCGCTTCTTCTGTTAGTTTGATACCCAAATATTTCTTGTAGGTGATTTCAGATCTCTTCTCCCAATGTTAATTTATGAATGCTATACATGCGGATTTGTAGCTATCATATTTCCGCATATACAAATGTGACGGTCTGGTGGTAACTGTGTTCTACAGCGAACTATTATCTTGTTGAATTCACCACATACAAAAATACGGTGTATAATTTCATGACGCTATTTTGGTGACCAATAGTGAGAAACATGCATGTGTTTTATTAAAATATGACAGAAAAAATGATAAAATGTCATTTATTTCATTTTTAGATTCAATCAGAAAAAATGATAAAATGTCATTTATTTCATTTTTAGATTCAACACCAAATTTCCATTAAAACATCCTCAAACTTATTGATCAGATAAATTGCAGTTGTCGTGTGAAATGGCTTTTGTCTGAACTGATTCTTGGTGTGTGACTCCAAGCCAATATTTGTCGTCATTGCTTCACGGTAGACCGAAAATTCCAACTTTGTTTATCTCAAATAATCTTTGAGTGACAAAAAATATTATATGCAGATGAAGTGGTTCATATGATATGCCAATTCATTGTGATTACTTTTTCTCCAAAATAGGAACGTTATGAAAATTTTCGTAAAGTTGAGAATTTCATGGGGTGGTATAACAGTTTGCCTTATTTCTCCGTCACCAGATTAGATAATCCAGTCGTGGTGATTGCGAATGATGGCATGGTGACTGTCAAAATATATCATATACAGATTATGTGACACAATTGAATGTTACGACATTTTGGTGAATTATTCATGGACAAGTTAATTAAAAAAAAATCTACTTTTGATCACATTTCTTACGATAACTCAGATACGCAGCTTGGAAAACCAATGAAATTATTCTACAATCGTTCTACACCAAACTTGCAGAATGGCAAAATCTTCGCTTATTCTGCTGAAGAAATAAAAAAGGTTTAGAATATTTTTGTAAAATATTTGTTTCTCTCAAATTTGTTTTTTAAGGGGGGGGGGACATTTTACGGTATTTCTCTGACATTAAGCCCGATGGTCCGATCTTTCTATCAGCAATCGGTAGTCGGATAAAAGTCACAAAGTTTGATATACTAATGAATCTATTCCGCTGATAAGCCATACCACTGTTATAATTATTTCATAGGATGGAAAAAGTACAAAACAAATATTTGGCCAAATTTCGATACTCTTTTTGTCATTGAGTCAGATATACAGTTCAGATGACCACCATTTTTTCTACGAGAAAAACCTATGCAATACCTGTAATTGGAAATGAGATTTGTTTGTTGTGTTAAGATAATAGAAAAAATGACCCTAGTTTGTGTTCTGTTGCTGATTGACCTGAGAGTGATTGGATTATTTGTATTCGTCTAACTTTACGTTCAAGCAAAGGGCTGAAGATGTATGTCTCCTTTAATACGGTATGGAATATTGATCTTTGTCATCATTAACAGAACTTAAATTCATTATATGATCAGCTGCATGACCACAAGAGAATTCGCTTCTACCAGATATCTACTCCATCTACCAGCCTCTACTTCCAGACCAGTCACCTACTCCCAGTATAGCTATCTACTCCAATCTACCAGCTATCTACTCCAATCTATTCCAATCTACCAGTTATCTACTCCAATCTACCAGCTATCTACTCCAATCTACCAGCAATCTATTCCAACCTACCAGTTATCTACTCCAATCTACCAGCAATCTACTGCAATCTACCAGCTATCTACTCCAATCTACCAGTTATCTACTCTAATATCAGTACACTGCCATGTTACATTGGAATTACAGCGAAATCTGTGTATATCGACCATGCTTGGGACCACATTACAGTTTTGGTTTTGACACGGTTCTTGTTTATCAAAGTTTAATATTCTTTAAATTTAACTATGGCTACCATGGATAATGTAGATATTTACATGTTAGTCGGTTTATCCAGGTATTCGCTGGTTTCACAGTATAAATTATATATGTGGCTGTGAAAATTCGTGCATTCTCGCCGTACAATCATACGCCCCCCACTGTAGAACCTTTGATCAACTGAACCGCAACTTCAAACGAACCGCAGTATATGGATGTGGTCAAACGAACCGCATGCATGTGGTCACAACATGCTTATAGCTGGGACCTAGGGCCGAGGCGTGATGGGAAACGCATTGGGCTTTACTAAATAATCTCGCGTTATTTGAACGCACAAGTTGCTATGGAAAATATTACATTGCATAATTTTATATAAAAGCAAAATAATTTGTGTTTTTTATAGTTCTTCTGCAGATGCAGGATCTACATTCCCATATGTCGTATAATTTCAATAGTGGTGTCATACTCACGAGTGTGTGTATATCTGATAGCATGTAAACTCTTGATAATGAGCGCAAAGATATCGCCTCTATTGTACTCTGTCTGTCCTACTTAAACTGCATACTGGACTGGCTGACATAGTCCAGTGGCTGTCATGTGACGGACAACTAGACCGATACTGTAAACATGGGGAATCTCTGCTCATGTCTGTCCCCGGAACAGGTGAGAATATCAATAATTCAACACCATTTTCTCTGAATAAGTCTAGAGCTGGGAACTAGTGCGTATACACTTCCGTAATAAGTCGAAATTCCAGGCTACCTGATCCCAGCGGGTGTCTCACTGCAGGGGGTATAGACTACACTTGCCACCATTTTTGGTTACACACAAGGCACGACTTTATATTATCTAGGATATAGTATTAAGTTCTATATTATATCCAAGATAAAGTAGGCATTTATCGTTTCGCACAAAATGGAATAGTCGAGGTTTTTTGTGTTATACAATCGTCCTGACATATTATCACTTATTAGCAAAATACTGCATTCAAATATATGCATCATTTTACCCTGTCTCACACGCGTGTTGTCAAAAACATCTTTTCGTGTACCGATATAGATTTGTCGGTTATAAATGACCATTTGTAAGTATAGATCGATTTCGTTTGGTATAATTATTAGACTAACTCTAGCGGTAGACCCTATTCCATCAGGTAGCATGTTCATTTGGGGGATCCGTAGTTCGAATGTAAATATACACCGGTATGTCTGTATACGTGCAAAGGAGTCAGGTCAGTACAGTGAGGCACAGGAATGTGTATATGACCTAGTAATTGTTCAAATTCTATGGAACATTTGTCAAACCAATATCCTTTACTTTATTTAATTGAAACCTCACAAACAATACCAGCAGTCAGTCCCTCATGCTCTTGGAAAATTTGAAATTATTCGGCTAATGATTCAATGGTCCAGAGTGCGCTGGTACGATTATCCCTTTTCGATGATTCTGTAAAACGATATTTGATTTACTGTACACATACTGTACAATAAATTATACCATCGGTGTAAGACAAAACTCTTCTACATGATGACCTACACGTCGACACGCCTACCATTTCACAACTTAAAACATATTAAGACACTACTTACTGGGTTAGACGTACTTGCTGACCGCTAAATTGCGTGATAGATCGAGCAGACTTTGCTCTGATTGCTATTAATTTGGTAACCCTGAATCATTACTCTATATTGACGAACTTGTAGCTTTCTTTATACTACCAGTATGTTGTACTATCATGATTTAAAGGAAATTACGGTTAGAACAGATGAAACCTGTTGGATTTGTTCCTGCTCAATAATGCAAACGACTTCCCCTCTTGTCGACTGCATGGGCGAGAGGACAGACTATCATCATGCTCACATGGGCGAGAGGACAGACTATCATCATGCTCACATGGGCGAGAGGACAGACTATCATCATGCTCACATGGGCGAGAGGACAGACTATCATCATGATCACATTTTCGAGGTTTTCAACTATCCTTTTCTGGACAACAAATCCACTAATTTACTACAAAACGAACACGCTGAAACTATTTGAATCAAACACGTTCATTTCAAGTGTTTAAACTCCATCTTCAAATACCGAATATATTATCGATAGATAAATATATCCGTGGTATAGAGGACATTTGACACGAGGCTCGATAGTTTAGTGATAATTCCGTTTGGGGCCGCAGGGACACCAAGGCATGTCATGCTCGATCTTCATTATCTCCATAACATCCACAAACGCAATCGTTTTAAAGTTACGTTCACGTTTTATTTAACTCCCTCTCCCTCAGTAGTTTCAACAGTTCCATACTGGTATCAACTCGTCAACATCAATTCATGATCATGAATGACACGAAGCTATGCTAATCGTCTACATGAGTATAAGTCTAGAGTAAGGCAACCAATAGCCAGTACTATATGTCGGCGATCTAAACCACTCGGCCAATGGGATTCCACAAACATAGGAAGAAGCAGACTGGTAGTCTAAGTCTTGAAAGTACCCCTCTGATGACCGTAATGACACAGCTACCATAGTTGAATACATGAAGGTACGCTTCTCATTTAGAAAGTGATCGTATCACACTATTTTCGTTATTTTGGAATTACACTATCTTAGTATAGCACAGATTCTAGTGCTGAAAATTTTGTCGAGTCCCATGCGGGGATCGAACTAGTGACCATCAGAGTAACCCTCCTAATCGCCAGCACTTTATGTCGGCCAGCTAAACCACTCGGCCAACGGGACTCCCACAAAAATGGGAGGTAGCAGACCGGCAGTCTTGAAAGCGAACATACAATCCCCATCTGATGACAGTAATGGCACAGCTCCCACAGCTCAATACATGAAGATAATTTTCTCATTTAGAAAGCGATCCTATGAGAGTATTTTTGTTATTTTGGGATTGGCACTCAATCGCCAGCACTATATGTTGGTGATCTAACCACTCGATCCATGAGACTTATACTGTTAAATGATGACTTTCTAAATGAGAAAAATATCTTCATGTATTCAGCTATGGGAGCTTTGTCCCCCGCATTGGAACAATTTTCAGAACTAGAATTTGTGCTATACTAAGGTAGTGTAACCCCAAATTAACGAAAATACTGTTATACGATCACTTTCTAAATGAGAAAAATATCGTTCCAATTTATCACCTGTATATGGTAGGATTGTGCTGGTGGAATGTTAGTCCTCTGTACATGCCTTATTGTTTTGATCTGGAATTTAAGCCGTATACAACGTCGGGCATTACAGGATAGTTTTTCTGGGTATTCTCGCATTGACCAGGTTTACCCCATGTTGAAGCAGTCACTCCATCAGACATCCACGATGCTCATCCATTAACATCAGCTGAGTCATTTGCTTGAGCTGATCTGTCATCACAGCTCCCGCGCTAGTGCATCTAATTCCGTTTAAGCCGGTGCTAGGAACCGTGTGGTTAGTTCATAGTCTCCACATCAACAGTTGTAATAAAAGCGCGACTGAGATACTAAGGTTACGTCCGAGAATCCACCGTGTTCTCGAGTCTGAATGTGGGGTGCCGAGAGAAGCTTCATGTCATATGGTTGCTATTTAATCGCCAGAGGTCGTCAATTTTCTCCACCTCTTGCATATCGCTCCAATTTATTACCTGTACATGGTAGGATTGTGCAGGTGAATGTTAGTCTCCGAGGCACATCCTCTGTACATGTCATTCGACATTTTTTTTAAGGCGTACGGAATTTTTAAGTAAATTCCGTACGGCGTCGGGAATTACAGGTTAGTTTTACGAGGTATTCTCGCATTTACCAGGTTCAACCGATATTGAGGTGTTTACGTCCACGATGCTCATCCATTATCATCAGATGAGTTATTTATTTCATCTGATCTGTCATCACAGCTCCTGAGCTGGTGTAGCTAATTCCGCTTTAGCCGATGCTAGGGGCCATGTGGATACTTCATAGTTTAGACATGAACATCTGTAATAAATGCGCGACTGAGATACTATAAGGTTACGTCCGAGAATCCACCGTATTCTCGGGTCTCAGTGTGAGGTGCTGAGGGAAACTTTCATGTGGAGTCATATCGTTGCTTTTTAGTCGCCAGATGTCGTCAATTTCTTCCACCTCTTCCATATCGCTCCAATTTGTTACCTGTACATGGTAGGATTATGCAGGTGAACTGTTAGTCCAAGAGGCACACCCTCTGTGCATGTCCTTCGACAAATATATGTAGGTTGTTTTGGTGGGAAATTTTTAAGTCGTACGATGTCGGGAATTACAGATTCATTTTACTGGGTATTCTCGCATTTACCAGGTTCACCCAATGTTGAGGTGTTTACTCCACCAGCCGTCCACGATGCCCATTCATTAACATCAGATGAGTTATTTGTTTCATCTGATCTGTCATTACAGCTCCCGAGCTAGTGTATCTAATTCCGCTTTAGCCGGTGCTACGGGCCATGTGGATACTTCATAGTCTCGACATGAGCAGCTGTAATAAAAGCGCGACTGAGATACTAAGATTACCTCCGGGAATCCACCGTTTTCTCGGATCTGAATGTGAGGTGCCTAGGGAAGCTTTCCTGTAGAGTCATATTGTTGCGTTTTAGACGCCAGAAGTCGTCATTTTTTCCAACCTCTTGCATATCGCTTCAGTTTACTACCTGTATATGGTTGGATTCTGCTGGTGGACTGTTAGTCCTCGAGATCCGCCCTCTGTACATGTCGTTCGACAAATAGTGCAGGTTCATTGATTTGGTGGGAAATTTAAGCCGTACGACGTTGGGCAATCTTGCAATTTACCCTGTTTATCCCATGTTAAGGCGTTCACTCCGTCGAACGTCTACGATACTCATCCATTAACATCAGATAAGTTATTTGTTTGGGCTGATCTGCCATCATCGCTTCCGAGCTAGTGCATCTAATTCCGCTTTATCTGGTGCAAGGACCGTGTGGATACTTCTTAGTCTCCACATCAACAGCTGCAATAAAATCGCAACTGAGATATTAAAGCTACGTCTGAGAATCCCCCGTATTCTCGGTTCTGAATGTGAGCTTTGTGAGGAAGCTTTCCTCTAGAATCATATGGTTCCTTTTTAGTCGCCAGACGACGTTAGTTATTTCCACCTCTTGCATATCGCATTTACCAGGATTACTCCATGTTGAGGCGTTAACTCCATCAAACGTCCACGATGCTCATTCATTAACATCAAATGAGTTATTTGTTTGAACTGATCTGTCATCACAGCTCCCAAGCTGGTGTATCTAATTCCGCTTAAGCCGGTGCTAGGAGCCGTGTGGATACTTCATAATCTCCACATGAACAGCTGCAATAAAAGAGCGGCTGAGATACTAAGGCTATGTTCGAATATCCACCGTATTCTCGGTTCTGAATGTGAGGTCGCAAAGAAAGCTTTCCTGTAGTCATATGGTTGCTTTTTAGTCATCAAATGTCGTCAATTTTCCCACCTCCTGCATATCGCTCCAGTTAAGATAAATGGGTGAAAAGCCGAAAGCAGATTGACATTTTCACAATCTTCATGCTAAAATATCTGTCGTTAATCATTTTAAAGAGATATGTTTTGTTTATTTTGCATCAGTCAGATGAAGTGAAGCCCACTACCCCGCTCTTAGGCAATTCCGGAGGCAAACCGCCAATCTCTGTCAAACCGAACATCAGTTCTAATGCAACCCCTTCACCGGCAACACAGTCGGCCAGACGTCGAACACAGGAAGAGGACGATGAGTTTCGTAAGTAACGGTAGCGAAAATTCGTTGTTTTCAAGAAAATTCTACACCAGGGTGTATTTAAGATAAATTCAAATATATACTTGGGATTGGTTTTCTTTTTCTTGCATTGTTGTAAGACCAATGTTCTAACGACTAAGCATATTCAATGTTCTATCTGAATTCATGAAACAACTAGTTTGTTCTTTTCTCTTTACTCGTATAATGCACCAAACCGCTAATATATCGGCGATTCTTGTCATAAAAGTACCAATGATTGTAAAACTCTATGAGGTACATTTTTTATCTATCTAAATCATTGAATATATTTAGAGATTCAGTTTGTTATAATGAAATGAATTATTTGCCCAAGAGCTGAGCTAATTAGGGAAAACTATTCATCCAATCTAGACTTCAAACTCCAGCTATCTCTGCAACCTTGGCAGTATCTACATGTATCTTACTCAGAACCATGAGCACTGTCTTCTTCTAAAAGTGATCCCAGACTATTGGCGTTCCTCTTTAAAAACGCTGAGTTATAATTTATTTTACTTCCTTTTCTCTTTGCTCTCTAGTGGCCTCCATAGACGAAATTGCTGATATACAACTGGGTAGTGTGGCAATACAAAGTATAGACAAATCTTTTCAGGTATGCTTGCTCGGTAACCATGGTAACAGAACCTGTATTTGCAAAACAAAATCTTCAATCATTCTGGGATTCATACAGTCCCTAATGTTGAAGTCTCCAATCATTCTGGGATTCATACAGTCCCTAATGTTAAGTCTTCAATCATTCTGGGATTCATACAGTCCCTAATGTTGAAGTCCGAATGTGGTCATTTGAATATCAATATAGTTAAACTTCCTGTTTATGGTCTAACTTATTGGAAGCATTAAACCACTTATTTGATATTTACTGTTATAAACATCATATTTCCGATTCTATAGGCTCTTGTCCACCTTAGCGGAACCATTCAAAGATGTGAAATTTTGTTGGAGGTGTGTGCTGTATCTTCATACTGATTAAATATAAATGATGACATGGATAGGCACCCGCGCAGATACAGCATTCAATCAAAGCCGCCATGCAACGAAGACTCAATATTAAAGGGAAATGGCCGAGATTTATAGAGCTTTTTTAATGGAGAGGGGAGTCGTCCCCCATTGACAAAACACAAGTTCCATACACAGAAGTTTCCTGCACAATAGACTCAAGCCGACACGCTTTGTTCGAAAGTTACTGACATACGCAGAGGGAACCAAGAAAATGTGTTCGGCTTTCTTTGCCATTTTGATATTTATTTGCTAACAGAAAGTGTAGGAACACGAGCATGTTGGATCGAATGGTTATCAAAGAGAGATGAGGTGGGGGTGGGACGTTGTTCGCGAAACGAGCATATCACAGGGGCTTGTTGTTGATCAGTTATTAATTATGATATTAATATTAATATATACTCTTCTCCTACTCCATAAATAGAAGGCGGCGCACATGCGGACTACAGTTCCCCGACAAATCTCCTCGACGAAAACGGCAACTCACAGATTCAATAAAACTTTGGTTTAAATAGTTTAAATAGTTTGACGACAGGAGCGCAATAAGCCGAACTTATTAGTGCGTCTCCCAGTAAATGTACAGGAAATACATAGTGACAAAAGCATAATATAGACTTATAAATATACGAAAGTCAAAGGGAATTAGATAAGATAACTGAATGAACAAAATACAGTTCAAAAGAAATATAAACTCAAGTATCAAAAGAGTCAGAAAGCCCGGGGTGTCAGAAAAAGTAATATCGAGTAATCACAAAAGAGTAATCGATGGTCACGAATAAATTGCCAGTTATAATGGCCATTTAATGATTGATTTGCAAAAAAGGGGATGCAATAGCAGGATTAGAAACGTTTAGATTCAGTTACAAATTTACCTAGTGCCTTTTGTATTTGTATATTTGCGTGAATATCTTTATTGGGATCCCCAAATAATAAAATCGATGCTTTCGGGATCGCCTGAGAGATGTAAATATCTACAAGGTCGGCGAGAAGAAGTGTTCTTTGGGCATTGAATGAAGGACAATGGAAAATAAAATGGTCAACGATCTCGTTAAAATGTCCACAGTTACACCTGGAGGTATCTGATAAAAAGTTATCAAATAAGTGTCGCTTTAGGTTACTGCATCCGTTTCTCAGGCGACATAGGAAAATATTTTCTTTTCTGAGACACACATAGTATCACGGCGGCGGGGTAAATATTTGTGTCATGTTCTGTAATTTTCGTTTAAAGACAGATAGATTGGTTTCCTTAAGTGGCATTTAGAAGTTGGGAAGTAGATAAATAAACAAATTGCTTATGGATAACAACTTCTAGTTTATGATCAACGTGACTTATGATCTAGACAGATAGATTGTTGGAATTAGATACAATTACAGGAAGTGTATTCCATTCGTGGACTGTTGCAGGGAAGAAGGAACCTCGAAATAGTTCAGTACGGCACCTAAATGGAATAACATGATTCGCGTTACGAATATTGTAAGAATTGCGAACGTGACTTATGATTGGCAGATGCTCCTGCAACGTGCTAGGCGCCGTCCCGTTAACAATCTGATAAAACATATTAAGGATGTCCGCTGGTGGTTTTTGGCTTTGGCAGCCATTTTGCCTGTTTTTCATATTGGGTTATCTCCCTTTCCTAGGTTAAGATATAGGGATTTCCATTAAAAGCCTTCTAGCCGAGAATTTTGCACACCAACATCCATCCAATTTGTTAAATTTTGATAGACATTGTGATTATCTGCAAACATTTAGAATATAAGAAAAAGTTAAATACTATTTATATAATTTTTTCATGAATATGCTTCAAAACTAGGGCTATTCCCCATGATTTCTGGGTTATCAAATTGAGCATGGGTCAGTCCACTTAACGTTGCCTACAGCTAAACAAGAGATCCTGAAGGATCTTGGCGCCCACCATTGTCCGATAATTGTAAGCTAATGACAAGAGGACCTTTTTGTCCATTGTTACTAAGAACCAACGATTGATTTGTAATTTTGTTTGCAGAATTTCGAATTTGAGCGAAAAAGATCGAAAAGGGGACACTGGAAAACACCAAGATATTATCTTTCTAAGTTTCAAGAGTTTCAAGATTTTTAGAAACTGTACTTGATGTCGGTTGTTATAGTACTAGTGAAATGAGCAAAGTTAGTCTGAAAGCGAATGTCCAAAGGATCCTTCGTCTTCGTTTTGTAGTATTTTGTTTTTTGCACGTGTCATCATTGGGTACTGGAAGCGAAGACAAATCTCTTTAACACTTTGGCATGAGCTATGAAACATACTTAAGATTTCATAATTAGGAACGAATGCTAATTCTGTTCTGTTTAGTGGGATAGTTTGAGATATCTCTTTTAAGATACCATGCTCGAAAATAGTAAGATGGTACAAACTTAATACTAGTGAAGGGATCCGGTCCGTGCAGAATGTTGAAACTTGAAAGTGTCTATCTCCCTTGGATCAAAACACGCAGTAGTCTACAGTTGTCGAGTTGTGACGTTGTGTCACATGTTTCGTCTGTCGGCAGACGAAACAGTAGGGCAGTTTACTTGCAACAGCATGGAGTAAAGTAAACTGATTTAAAATTTGAAGAAATACATTTTAATTCGGAATCATTTGAACTCATTGATATGGAAAGTGAAGGTATGGATATTCTCTATAGTAAATATATAGAATATGCGCCACCGTTTGATCCGCCGACTCTTGTGATGCAACGTCACAACTCAGGAATATCATATTAATTTCAAGCGTAACTTGGATTTTCGAATAGGACCAAAAAAGGTATCTTGCACAACTAGGCCCCATGTGGGACCTGTGTACCAAATTTGAGAAAGCGTACTTCCTGAGAAATCACGATAACAAAGATTCAATGGAAATTCAAGATGGCCACCAGGTGGCCATATTGGACTTTCGAATCAGACCGGAAAAGGTATCTTGCACAACTAGACCTCAATGGGAACCTGTTTACCAAATTTGAGAAAGATCCATGCAGCAGTTCCTGAGAAATCACGATAACAAAGTTTCATGGAGGAAATCCAAGATGGCCGCCTGGTGGCCGTATTGGATTTCGGAATCGGACCAGAAAAGCTAGCTTGCATAGCTAGACCACAAGGGGAACCTGTGTATCAAATTTGAGAAAGATAAATCCAGTAGTTCCTAAGAATTCACGATAACAGAATTTCATGAGAAAATTCAAAATGGCCGCCTGGTGGCCATATTGGAGTTTCGAATCGAACCAAAAAAGGTATCTTGCACAAATAGACCCCAAGGGGAACCTGTGTACTAAATTTGAGAAAGATCCATGAAGTACTTCCTGAGAAATCACGATAAAGTTTCATGGGGAAATCTAAGATGGCCGCCTGGTGGCCATATTGGATTTTTAAATCGAACCGAAAAAGATATCTTGCACAGCTAGACCCCAAGGGCAACCTGTGTACCAAATTTGAGAAAGATCCATGCAGTAGTTCCTGAGAAATCGCGATAACAAAGTTTCATGGGGAAATCCAAGATGGCCGCATTATGGCCATATTGGATTTTCGGTTCTGATCAGGAAAGACATCTTGCATAACTGGACCACAAGGGGAACCTGTGTACCAAATTTGAAAAAGATCCATGCAGTAGTTCCTGGGAAATCACGATAACAAATTTTCATGGGGAAATCTAAGATGGCCGCCTGGTGGCCATATTGGATTTTCGAATCGGACCGAAAAAGGTATCCTGCACAACTAGACCACAAGGGGAACATGTGTACCAAATTTGAGAAAGATCCATGCAGTACTTTCCGAGAAATCGCGATAACAATGTTTCATGGGGAAATCTGAGATGGCCGCCTGGTGGCCATATTGGATTTTCGAATCGGACCGAAAAAAGTATCTTCCACATCTAGGGCCCAAGGGGAACGTGTGTACCGAATTTGAGAAAGACCCATGCAGTACTTCCCGAGAAATCGCGATAACAAAGTTTCATGGGGAAATCCAAGGTGGCCGCCTTGTGGCCATATTGGATTTTCGAGTCGGACCAGAAAAGGCATCTTGCACAACTAGACCCCAAGGGGAACCTGTGTACCAAATTTGAAAAAGATCCATGCAGTAGTTCCTGAGAAATCGCGATAACAAAGTTTCATGGGAAAACCCAAGATGGCCGCCTGGTGGCCATCTTGGATTTTTGAATCGGACCGAAAAAGGCATCTTGCAAACTAGACCCCAAGGCGAACCTGTGTACCAAATTTGAGAAAGATCCATGCAGTAGTTCCTGAGAAATCGCGATAACAAGAATTGTTTACGGACGGACGACGGACGACGGTGGGACTGACGGACGGACGACGGACCACGGACGAAAAGCGATTTGAACAGCCCACCATCTGGTGATGGTGGGCTAAAAATGCACACCAACCTATATTTTTTTCTTTGTTTTTTTCTCATATTACACAATTATGAATGCAACAACACACATTATACAAAAAGTTAATTACTTTGATTTACCACCAGCGGACATCCTTAAGTCGGTGAACTTGACGTCTCCTAGAGAGCTTCTCAAATCCGGCTTCCGCATATAGGGTTTCAGAGCCGACGCTACGCGTTATTCCGGTTATCGTCCTTAGAGCGTCTTTCTGTATATTTTCTAATCTTGTTGCAGACGTTTGGTCCAAATTGTCCTAAACAATGTCCGCGTACTCCAGGCTCGGTCTTATAAAGCCTTTATACATGATTTCCAGGCATTTGCGATTTATTCAAATATGCCCGAACACTATGAACAAATAACACACAACTATTTAATATTTGGATGGATATCGGCCACGGCTTTATTCCATATTATAACAACTCTAGTGACGAGATCCCTACGGACATGCTGAAACGCCAACCTTTCGGTGTCCGGACGAATCAACTATCTTATAAACCACAACCGCTCCCTGTGAAAGTTACCAGGCAAGACCCACGTGATCCCCATGGAATTCATAGGCAATTATATTAAAGCCATATATGCTCCCTGTGTAATACGGCACCAGGCAAGCCCCACATTTGATCCCTATGGAAACATAGGCAATTTTATTAAAACCATATATGCTCCCTGTGAAATACGGCACCAGGCAAGCCCCACATCGGATCCCTATGGAAACATAGGCGAATTTATTAAAACCATATGCTCCCTGTGTAATACCACACCAGGCAAGCCCCATATCAGATCCCTATGGAAACATAGGCGACCCATAATCCTGATAATGCTCCATAATGCTTCCTGTGAAATACCACACCAGGCAAGCCCACATCCCTATGTATCACCTATATAGGCAATGTTTCCCGCTATCTGCCCCCTGTGGAGCAGCTTCACTTAGTTTGCCCGCAAGGATCCCGCTACTGAACCTAAAATATATGCCGTGACAAAATTGTAAGATACCTGAAACATTTCTGAATAAATGTGCAAACAAACCTCCAAAATACAAGCAATTACTTAAGATGTAACCATGCAGTCCTAAACATTGTCATTCCTGGCAAAGCTTTCTTTGTTACACCAAAACTGCGCCAAGTAGTTGAATTTGGTATCAGTTGATTACCTGTACAGGTCATCAGCTATATTGCTCCCTGTTCATCAGTTTGTCAAAATGGCCGGCTGGGCCAAACTGCTTAGGAATGATCTCTGCTCACTCATTTCTTACTGGCAACTCCAGTGTGGCCACTTCCAAATATTCAAATGCTTCACATGGCTCGATCCTCATTCAGGAGAGTGACAATCTGTTAGGGCTGACTACCTTCCAAACATTCAACTTCTCACTCGTACCTTAATATACATCTAAAATACCACATATGGCTTACATAGTCCATATATCATATAAATAAATAAACAATAGAACTTCAGAGAAACCAAGTTAAACAAATAATGCCTTCACATTTTCTGATCCGATTCAGCATACATTTGATGGCATAGCTTAGCACTGATCCAGGAAGATTTAAATTGCTGAAATCTCCTCATTCAAAATGTTTGTCATGATACAAAAATATTGTCCATATGTGATCAGGAATGTGTGCTCTTGCACTAATAGATATAATACACAATCAATTTATGTTCAGTGCAAATTGGTTCACACTGCAGTCATTTTTACACAAATGTCTCTTACTGAACTCAATTACCAAGAAGTTCACTGTTGCCCGGATTATTCCCTGAAGTCTATTCCTACATGCAAAATTGCCAACCTCACACAGACTGTTGCTGCACTGGTTCATATTCGAAGTCTGGTGTTTGTGGAACGATGTATGCACAAGTTATTTGTTATTTCACAGATTTGAACCGCGACAGATGAAAATTTATACACAGCAGTTTGTTTCTGCACTGTTTACAACCTGAACGATTTACAGTCACAAAAGTTCCTTGTTGCCAGGAATTGAACCCTGACTGATTTATATACAGAATGTCTTTGTTGCACTGATTGGGACCATGAACGACTTACTCACAGAAATTTGTTTTTCTTCGGATTTAAACTCAGAGCTTCAGTGCTATACCTTACAGTTCGTCCTCACAAATGGAGTAGTTGCGAACAGTCATAATAAGCATATTAACGATCTACGTGACCGAATCCTCATAGCAGATAGCAGTAAGAAATCCAGATATTAGATAGCAGTACCAGTCATCTTAGAACCATCAGCAGTACTTCTGAAATATAAAACGAACAAACCAGACAGCAAGCAATATCTGTTTAGATGTAACCTCCCTAATTCATACTGTAATAAAGAAATATATATCCCAGCCCCTCGAGGCACCATGAAGTACTCCTTGAATTAGGCCCGAACTGTGATCATTTGAAATTAACATAAAATGATAGCATACTTTAGTCTAGTGAACATCTTAGATGAAAGCTGTCAAGATAACAGTTCTTGAGCCCATTCTGTGGAATGAAAGCTATCTAACATTACTCAGTCAGTACTCTAAATCAAGCACAAAACCTAGCAAGAGGGTCCGGGAAGTTCAAGGGAGAGGCGGGTGGGAAATTTTCTGATAACAACTTCCTTCCAGAAAGCCATCTGCTCTGATGGTCAGCATATCCGAAAAGGAATACCCGGATGTTGGGGGATGGTCACTAAGGGACATAACCCGACGATGCAACACCTCCCCTCGGTTCAAGCAATAGAATAAATTGGTAAGGGACATAACCCGACGATGCAACACCTCCCCTCGGTTCAGGCAATAGAATAAATTGGTTTATCATGTAATTGTATTTATGATAAACTTTATTATTCAAATATGCCCGAACACTATGAACAAATAACACACAACTATTTAATATTTGGATGGATATCGGCCACGGCTTTATTCCATATTATAACAACTCTAGTGACGAGATCCCTACGGACATGCTGAAACGCCAACCTTTCGGTGTCCGGACGAATCAACTATCTTATAAACCACAACCGCTCCCTGTGAAAGTTACCAGGCAAGACCCACGTGATCCCCATGGAATTCATAGGCAATTATATTAAAGCCATATATGCTCCCTGTGTAATACCGCACCAGGCAAGCCCCACATTTGATCCCTATGGAAACATAGGCAATTTTATTAAAACCATATATGCTCCCTGTGAAATACGGCACCAGGCAAGCCCCACATCGGATCCCTATGGAAACATAGGCGAATTTATTAAAACCATATGCTCCCTGTGTAATACCACACCAGGCAAGCCCCATATCAGATCCCTATGGAAACATAGGCGACCCATAATCCTGATAATGCTCCCTGTGAAATACCACACCAGGCAAGCCCACATCCCTATGTATCATCCATATAGGCAATGTTTCCCGCTATCTGCCCCCTGTGGAGCAGCTTCACTTAGTTTGCCCGCAAGGATCCCGCCACTGAGTGTGTCAATACACACTGCACCCACAAAAATCCCAAGGGCAATTCTGCAAACAACTCTGGCTCTGATCATCGAGAATAGATGATGTTCATTATGGTCTTGTGAGTGGAGTTGTAAATGCTGAAAATTCTACCCATTCAAGATTATACTAGTTATCCAGGCTTCGCGCACTTTGAATATAATATCCTCAACCATCATATAATAATGATTTGTCAAATGGGCACCCCGAGGTTGAAATTAACATAATTTCATACCATATTCCTAACTTGGCATCTGGACATCCATAACTTTACATGATTTCCCCTGATAATATACACATTATACGCCTTCGTGACTTTTGATGTCAGACCGCTCATTCAGGCTTGACCACACTGTGGATAAATCTTCACAGGCACACAATCATTGTAAATGCGATGAATTTCTCGATGTTCTAAAAAACGTACGGTGTAATATGGTAATCATGCATCTGTTTCATGCATTGTAACTTCTGTCACCATTTACCTCCCCAAAACTACTGGTTTTACACCCATATTTGAATCACACACCCAATGATAGACACCCTGCATGGCTGCCAATTATATTGGGCTTCAAGTATCCTTTCCAATTATCCATTCTCATATGCCTGTATTCTCATACAATATGGGCGCCACCACGTTAGCTTTACAAACTCTGACCTTAAAGGACAAACCTACCCAACAGAGTGCCACAATTTTCCCACATGGGCATGATCCGATTTTGTTTGACACTCCATGAATTACCTCCCTTGAATCGAAACGACCAAAAGCTATTAATTGGCTTCTCTCACATACAGCAAACGGTATTTAAATGGATGAGTCAGTGTTTTCTATCCCTCTATCACTCACATCAGTTTCATGTCATGGGAGATCTGCTGTTTTCCCATCCACCTCAGCTATGAATCATCATGATAGACTGATGAATATGATTATGAATACAACTTGTATGCCAGTCACCTACCAGCCCATCAGTTGCCCAAAGCTTTACTTTTCGAAACCCTGTCGATCCAAACTTCCCAACGTCACACTTCAATATCACATAATTGATTTTGAATCGGTGGGCGAGAAATACACATTTAGCGTACCAACGAGAATAAATTTGAGCTTAGCAATTGGATGGAACAGGCGACATCCGCCTCCAAAACAATAATCAGGCTACACCACACTATTTTTTAATAGCCAAACATTTTAATATGGGTGTCCAAATTCAGGCCCTTTGTATTGAGGGCGTGATAACTCTCATTCCCCATCATTTCCCTGAAATTGATATCAAGAGAGCGAATAAAGACTCCCAGACAAATGAAATTTTTATGAAACAATATTGTGATCACTCCTCATGTCACCGAAATCACTCCTCAGCTATCTCTTCGAAGAGCTAATCACAGCTCTCAGCCTCTGTTGCTATTTTTAAACACCAAGGTCTGAAAATTGCTCTCTTTCTCCAGTTTAGTCCCTATGCAGTCCATTTTCTATATCTGCCATGTTACATCCGTCATGTCTGTATGATTTAGGCTGTCCAAAATCTAGGGTATCCAAAAGAATGCTGCACCCTGGGGGTTACCTGGATTCTCATATCAAAATAACACTGGCCAAATGGCAGCTACAACCACCCTAGCCACCCATGAACCAGGACAAATAAGCCCAGGCAAATCTCTCAAGATTTCACTGAGTTAGTGCAGATAAAATATTCGAAATAGTTCATAGCAGTTTGCCTTATTCTTGTTTCATCAGCGACTGCTTGTTATCCCTTATTAACTGGCCTTTGAGTGGCACACTGCGGAAAGTGATAATAAAATCACAACACATTATGATGCAAATAAACCAGCCCGAAAACTGATGAAAACTTCGTTTCATCTAACTCCTAACCAAGTTCATTTCAGACTACATGCCTATATCATGTATATCCTTGAGCACATGATGATGCAGCCACGCCTTGGAGAGTGATCACGCTCTGCCATCTACCACTGTATCCTTCCTTGATTCCGAGAGAGTGACCGTTCCCTCTCCTTAAATATCCCAAAAATATACTTTTCCTTTTAAGAATAACAGTTAGGCTATCCCTCCTAAATCTTATCTTGCAAATCTCTCAAAAATATTCACACAAGAGCTCCCATCCGCTCTCTTTCCATTTTCATATTTCAAGGCCTGTGATATTGCAACTCACCTGCACAATTGCACCATCAACAGACAAACTGTAGGCCAACCGTAACCCAAGCAGCTGAATTCCTGACCCCTCTCATTCCGCGACCGAGAGCTGGACCTCCCAACACTTGATCTTGTGGAAGGCATTCACAGCGGCAGCTTTCGCCGACTTCAACTTCAAGATCGATCCTGCTGCGTGGTGACGGGTGTAGCATGTTGTTGCTGTTGTTGTTGTCGTCGCCTGTCCGCGGCGGATTAGGGGCCGAAGTGCTACCGCCCGTTCTCAGGACAGGCCGTTCTCAGGACAGTATGTTATAGCATTGGCTAACACAGCCAGGCAGCAGGCAGACAGTGCTCTGCTCAGTGAAGTGGAACGAGGATCTACCTAATCAACCATTCCTCAACTCCGGCCATGAATTACTAAAGTTTACTCTTCTGATCTCCGGGGGGTATTTTCAGAACAATTTACAATCCGCGGCGCTGGATCGCATATCAATCTGCACCAGAGCAGGATTGCCCATATCCGAGACCACTACACGGCACAGATCTGCCAAAATACTAAGAATAAAATTAGGAGAGGAATGGTACGAGTGGTGGTGGACAGAGAAGAGTGGGGTATTGCGGAGGGGGGTATGTCGGGTGAAATTCACAACCAATCTAACTGGCAAATTTAAAGAATAACCCGACGATGCAACACCTCCCCTCGGTTCAGGCAATAGAATAAATTGGTTTATCATGTAATTGTATTTATGATAAACTTTATTAATGTATACTTAAGACCTTTGAATATGGAAAGTTTTTTTGCGCTCTAATTATTGTGTTTTCCATATGATCATGCCAACTGGCCCTGATGTTAAAAGTCACACCAAGATGTTTGTGATTAAGCAACGGTTTGATGGTCGAGTTTTCGAAAGATATGGGGAAGGAAGATGGCGATTATCTCAGAGATACTCAGAGGGATACCGTTTTGGTAGCATTAAAATCGACAAGCCATGTTCTAGCCCACTTGGGGATAAGGTCCAGATCATAGTTAATAGAGGGGGTTTGAGCGTAGAGATTATCAGAGATTATATATAAACAAGTATCATCGGCAAATAGGCGGATATTATTTAGAATATTACCAGGCAAATCGTTAATGAACAGCAAGAACAACAGGGGACCTAGAACAGAACCTGACACCCGCATGCAAACGAAGTACAGTTGATTCCTTGTCATTTATTACAACCCGCTGGACACGTTCGTGTAAGTAGCTTTCAAACCAAGCCAAAAGGGTGCCCGTAAAGCCAAATTGACGTAATTTACGGAGCAAACCACGATGCCAGACTCTGTCGAACGCTTTCGATATGTCAAAAAATAAAAGAACAATCTCTTTTTTGATCATCGAGGGCTTTGGTTATATCAAAGTACAGTTCCAATATTTGCGTCACGGTAGAATGGGAAGGTAAGAATCCCGACTGACACGGTGTTATGTCGTGTCTAATATAATTATACAAATGCTTGAACACCACTCTCTCCATAACCTTGCTTAGACAACTCAAGAGCGATATTGGTCGACAATTGGCTGATGTATGAGTATCACCCTTTTTAAACAGTGGGGTGACGTTAGCAATTTTCCAGTCAGTTGGGAATTTGGAAGTCTGCAAAGAGTGATTGAAAAACGGGACGAAATTGGGGAGAGTACACTTTTTGCTTCAAAAAGACACTTCGGGCTTATTGTGTCTGGCACAATGGCTTTGGTTGTATCTAAATTAGATAAAATATCAAAAACATCATTCGTGCTAACATGAAATGAGTCTAGAACATTAGCTGTGTACATACACTGTAAATGTGGCGTATAGGATTTAAACACCATCATGACACGTTTAGGTCTAAATGTGTTTAGGAAAGTGTTGAAAATCGATACACATTTTTATTTTGACACATTACAAATTAAACACGTTGTGAATATAAACACATTCCGCAACACATAAGTATATGACATGTTTAGCATTTAAACACATTTCATGGATCTTGACACATTCTTAAACACATTCCTAAACGCGAATATTTTAGGCGTTTAATTCAGAACACAATCCTAAACACAATAGAATAGCACAAAGCATGACATGTTTAGCATTTAAACACAATTTGTCGGCTATCTTCAACACATTACTAAACGCATATTTCATGTGTTTAATTCAAACACACAAACCTAAACGTAATATTATGTTTACATGGCGTGACAAATTTGCATATTTTGTATTTGGCTTCATTCGTTAGCTGCTTGCCCTAAAGTGTGTGAAAATACGCCTAGAAGCATTCAGATACATTCTTTCATCGTTTAGCTGTAGTTTTGAAATAGTTTTGTGAAGTCGTATAAACATCGACGACGGATTATTTCGTGTGCACTGTAACACAATCCGCGCAGTGATTCAACACTTGTATCGTCTGACGTCACACATTTGCGCGCGCGCGTAACGGGCATTTCTGCAAGAAGACGACAAGTGGATGTTGAACACCAAGGTAAGAATCTTGTCTCATCCATGTTATTTATGACAGAGATGTACAGTTTCATGCCTGTATCATTCATTTTATTAGCCGTTGAATTTGATGTGAGGCCGATGTTGCGTACCGTAATGTAGTTTTTGTTGGATAAAATGTCGACATGTTTCGTCATCATGTCATTTTGCTCGCGACCGAGTAGGCCTAGACCTGCAATCTTCGAAGGTAAAACGAATAGTTATTTTTCAAGTAAATTTGGCGAACCTGCTTTTTTTATCAAGATTGAGAGAGGGGGGGAGTTGTCTTGATGCATTGATCTGTATCATGGTGCCGCGTCAATTCATGGAATGACTCATGTTGGACCTGGTGAGGGAAGGGGGGGGGGTATTTTTATTTCACCGTTGTCTTTGCTTCATTGTCATTCATAAATGTATTGTTGATTCGGCATGTAATGGTCCAAATGTGGGCACTGTGACCAGTGTCATTGTGTTGTATTTAAATTTGGGAAATAATTATATTCCAGAAAAGAAAAAAATATTTATATTTTTAAAAAAAATTATTAACAACATCAGTTGAGGTGGTGAGGGAAGGGGGGGGGGGGGGTATTTCACCGTAGTCTTCGCTTCATTGTCATTCATAAATGTATTGTTCATTCGGAATGTAATGACTAATGGTCCAAATGTGAGCACTATCACTGTGGGAAATAATTATATTCCGGAAAAAAAGATATTTATATTTTTATTAACAACATCAGCAATATCGACGAAGACACCCAAGAACAGACAAGCCATGGTGGTGACCGGTACACTTGGCTGTTCGACTTCCCCGTACCATACACTTTCTCCCCCCCCCCCCCCCGTACGTGTAGTTTATGCTTTTCACGCATTGAGTTATCACCCGTAGCTAGGCTTTTCTGTACTGGAGATAAATAAAGGTAGTTTTATAACAGTAACTACGGTAAGAAACGTCGATGAACTTTCTTATAGTGCAGGAGTAATTCTAACAGCCGAGTTTGAAATAGTTTAGTTTACTTTTTCAATTTGCTCTGTTCATACATGGCAGTGTGGCTATTAATAAACGTCACAGGACCTACAAAATAGGGTAGGCATTATAAGACCCCGACGCGAACTGAACTCTTGGACCACAGGCCCCAGTGTCTGGACAGTAGAAATTTAAATTCAGTATAATTTAAATAATTTAATTTTTTTTAAGTCATCCTACTCTCTGTATTATAGGATGACTTAAAAAAAATTAAATTATTTAAATTATACTGAATTTAAATTCTACTGTCCAGACACTGGGGCCTGTGTCTTGGACCCCCCCAAAGTTGAATCCTGCCTATATTAACTTAAGATGGGCACTGCCCAAGTCAGAATCAGCAGTGATTTTCATCAAAAGTAGGTCAGCTCAGAACTTGCTGGTAACAATCCCCTAATGACCTTCATGCCAAAAATCAAGGTTCTAATGTCAACGGTTCTCCTTATTTTGCCGACGAAAGAATTCGGATGAACTGACTCACTGACTCACTCACACATTACCGGACAATTTGCAAATGAGAGCCTACTTCATAGGAATAAGGACACTGTGGACCTTGGTCACATTCTGCCAAAAGTCTTACAAAGTTGCAGTGTAGGTCGAGGGGGTCAGAATTCATTGTTCGCTCAGTCAATCAATGACAAACTACTCACTATGACTATAGTAAAAACTGCCTGCATGCAACTATTTTCAGAATTTTGACTAGAAGACTCCTCTGTACCTGTGGATAGACTATGGGGTGTCTCTATGTTGATTTGACAGATCAGTGCTCTCCACTGGAGATGGCCATCAAACTGAAAAATGCCGGTTTTCCATCTGCCACAGGCTTCTGTTGAAGGTTTGTAAATATATATGAATTCCTGAGTAGGCGATGCACAAAGTGATAACTCAGTTGGGAGTGGGGGGGGGGGACGTCAGAGCATAGGGGATTCAAACATAATCAGGGTGGGGTGGGGGCTTGGGGGACCAAATTCTTACTCAAATTTACCAACAGCCATTCAAGTGCACCTCTTGCCTCTTGTTGGCAACTTTTAAATCCCACTTCAATTAGTGTTAAGAGTACCGGTACATGTATTTTGTGAAAATATTTCATATGATTTATCAAAACTTAAATGCATGTGTAAACAAGTATAGGTCTATCATCTCTGTTCTTTTATAAATGTATGGGAGATATAATCACGAAGGATGTGTTCTGGGTCAGTGAAAGTGACAACCCTTTTTTGACATTTCTGTTTTCACAGTTTTATGCCATATATATTTGGAAAGCTTGAATTACATATATTAATAATCCATCGAGTACAGTAATGGTGTTTCATACTCCCTTGAATAAGTACATTCACATGATTGTAATCAAACAATACTGGTAATATGAGTTACAATTACATGTATGCCTATTTATATAATATATTAATATTTTAATAGAAGGAAGATGCCAGAATCAAAAGTTACGATGTACTGGAACACCTCACTCGAACAGAAGATGGTGTGAAGTATGCAAAGAGTTCTAGCTGCAACACTACAGATCTAATTTGCAGAAAGGATGTAAGTACTGTTGATGAGAAATCTCCACTTCTTTTGTTTGATTCTTAACTTTAGAGCCCCAAAGAAGCTATTCATTTGGAGTTAAAAATACTGGCTTTCCTTGCCTTACAGTTCTTTGTATAGCTTGCCCATGGAGCTGTAAAGAACCATGAAACTCTTAACTCCACCTGGGAAAGTGAATGCTTTTTCTTTCAATGCCAAGAAAAACAGACAATCACTTCCAAGTATGCATTGCATACTAGTATGAATTGGTACCAAATTTAAAGATAAAAGCATAATTGTGGGCAGAAAAGAGCTCATCAGAAGATAGCAGACATTCAGTTTCGTCATCATCATTTCTATAGAAAAAGTCACATTCATCTATTCTCTGTTGAGAAGCATTTCTCTGGATCATTGAGTGCATTTCATATGCCATTTCACCAGTTGAGAAAATCTGTGATTGCCTTATAGTGTAATTTAAATTAGGTACCCTTGTAAGAGTGGGTGAGTGAGTAGTAGGGTTTAGCGTCGTTTTCAACCTTGGTTCAGTCATATCACGACGGTGCCTACATGTACCATAACACGAGAGTGCTCACAGTTCCTATAATTACCCTGGACACTGATCAGTCCAGCCAGTACAGCACCCGGTCTCCTGTCCAAGTATTGACCGAGCTTAACAATGCTTAACTTCGGTGATTCGACAAGAACCGGTGTGTTACCCTTGTAGGATTACTGTATTCTGTTGTTAACTGTAAATCTGGTAAATTGCAGGGGTCGAAATATTCAAAATAATTTACCTGTCACAAGAGACAGGTGACTAAAAACTTTACCTGTCACCTTTAAGAATTACCTGAAAATGCTATCGTTGAAATTGTCAAGTACATGTATTTCAAGATTAATGACAAAGCTACATGTTGCAAGCTACCAATAAATTAATGACACATTGTTTCCATGTACCAAGTAGCAGCTGTTTGAATGGATTTTGTCAAAGATATATTTTGAACATCAAAACAAATTTATTGGCAACCTGTCACTGGAGTCTAGAGACAGGTATTTTATTTCTGTACCTGTCTTTCAAAAATTACCTGTCCGGGACAGGTAGACTAGACAGGTGTAAATTTCGACCCCTGAATTGTGATGGCCTAATGAATAAGAACATCTGCCCTACAAGCCATGTGTTTTGGGTTCAATCTCAGGCCGCAGGAGTTGAAATTTCCACATGTGTGCCTCCCCTGGTAATTTTATAAAAAGACGGGTAGACAAATCAAATATCTGTCTCCCGTGACAGGTAGCCAATAATTTATTTTATTTTTATTTTGATGTTCCAAATATATCTTTGACAAAATTCATTCAAACAGCTGCAAATTAATGCATGGAAACAAGGTGTCATTAATTTATTGGTAACATGTAGCTGCTTTGTCGTTAATTGTGAATTACATGTACTCGACAAGTTCAACGACCGCTTGTTCAGGTAATTCTTAAAGGTGACGGATACACTTTTTGATCTGCTGACTCATGTGACTGTTAAATTAGTTTTAATATTTTGACTCCTGGCCGGGTCAGCTTGAAAATTGTAACTTGTTGCTTGCTAATTTGGACTTAGTTTTAAGAGGATAGATCAAAGGCTGGGGTCCCTGTGTCAGGATAACATTCAGACTGAGAGGCCGGAAAGGACTACACTGATATTGGGGTCTGTCTGGATCATAAATTTAAAAAAAAACTTACTGGTATCAGAGTTTTCTGAAATTTGGTTCTATCCCAAAATGCTCATGTGTTTGGGGCGGGGTGGGAGGGGGGGGGGGGTCACTACAAGTCAGTTGGAATGGCTTTTTTATGACAGGCTGACCACCGGGGGCACCACCATTCATACCCATTCACATCCTGGGGTCAAATCACAATTGTGAATCTTTGGGGACTTCTGTCACTCGGATTTTCATTAACGTCGATTCTCTGTTATTTCACAGTGAAAGAGTCAAGTGGGACTTCAATACGAAGAGCCTGAAGAACCAGAGTCCGTTGATATTAATCACCCTCACAGATGTCTGAACTGGCAACAACAGTTTCAGTGTTGGAAATATCAGCTGGAAGTGAAATCACGGGTGCCATGCAGCTCTTTCTCCTAAGTTTAAATGAAGTATTAACTTTTGTTGAATTGTTGGCTACAACATACATCTGAAATCGATTGGAACTTTCCTTATAGAACTTTGAACCCAATACAATTCTTGAATGAAGGTACAGTGTTTATATAGATTCATTCAGTACTTTGAATGTACATAATTTTTGCCCATGTGCATTCCATGATTTCGGGGGCATTCTGACACCGCAGAAAGGACATACATTTTCCTATTGTGTGGCCACTTTTTACATCTGAGGAGTAACCACATTGCTAGCTCACTATGTTTGTTCATGGGCATATCTTGGGAACACTTGAGCTTCCGTTCTTGTTACGATGAAAGTTCATTTCACGAAATTCCAATATGAGTGGCGCGGGTGTGATGATCATGGTAGCAGTGCACTAATTGACAATAAAATTCAACTAACTGAGAACTTTACTATTATTCCTTTCATTTATTGTTAGACTTTTTCATTGAGGATTGTGAATATCTAGGAATAAGCAACAACACCTATATCTTACAACTTGTAGTCCATGCAAAATTGTGAATTCATCAGATTGCTACTATTTTCTTCCCATCAATTTGTGTTTTGCTGTTCCTGGATGTTCATCATCTGATTTGTGAATTCTATGGTGTTTGGATATCACATATCAGCAGGCATCGAAAGGCATATTGGAAATATACCACCGTTGACATCAGAATGAAGGCCAGTTCACTTCGACATACAATTCTTGAGTCCGAGAGTATTACACAGCAAACCAACAGGGAGAATATTTTTGTACTGAAACATGTTCACAGACAGGACACAAAATTTGTGTTTAAATCCATGACATGTAATGAATTTAAACATGTGTGCATTTAAACATGTTAAAAAAAGCGGACAAATTTTGTGTCTAGTTTTCTGTTTAGGGTTATGTTTAGCTTTGTGTCTAGATTCTAAACACAATATTCCTAAACATGTTCAGCTTTGTGATTAGGGTCTAATCACAATCTTCCTAAACATGTTTAGCTATGTGTTTAGGCTCTAAGCACAATATTTCTAAACGTGTTTAGCTTTGTGTTTATGGTCTAAACACAATATTCCTAAACATGTTTAGCTTTGTGTTTAGGATCTAAACACAATAATCCTAAACATGTTAGCATTGTGTTTAGGGTCTAAACACAATATTACTAAACATGTTTAGCTTGTGTTTAAGCTCTAAATACAAACTTTCTAAACATGTTTAGCTATGTGTTTAAGGTCTAAGCACAATATTTCTAAACATGTTGGAATTTAAACGTGTCAAAAACTATGGACAAAATTTGTGTTTAGATTTATGTTTAGGATCTAAACACCAAATTTACAGTGTAGAAAGAGGCGGTAGTTGGGCGTTAGAATCATCAACGTTTGCAATACTTGTGAAATAGGTATTTAAGATTTCGGCTTTCTCGGTAGTTTCATATGCAAATGTTTGATCACTTCTGTTTAGAGGGGGAATGCCATCAACATTGGGGTTATTATTTGCTAGGAGGGATTTGCTCAATTTCCACCAGTATTTCGAACCAACTCGACCAGTCTCAATCTTCTCTCCTATTTTATTGTTAAATTCTTCTTTCGCTGAATGAACAAGTAGATTGACATAATTTCTTTGTCTTTTAAAAAGCAAAATGTCGCCTTCAAGTTTGGATTTTCTCGAACGTTTGAAAAGTTTGTCGCGAAGTTTCATCTCGTGTTTGATTTTGTTGGTGATCCACGGTTTATCGTTTGGATGTATAAAAACATATTTATGTGGAATAGCTTTCTCAGCTGCCCTGGCTAAATTAGAAGTGATACACTTACACCAGAGGTCGACGTCATTTTCGTCTTTAAGGTCATCCCAATCAGCATCAGATAGAATAGCTCTGAATTTGTCCCAACCAGCTTTGTCATAGTTCCAAATTAGACGTCTAAATGATCTCAATAAAACTTTATCTGTCCTTATTTCTTACGTCAACGTGCTCTCCAAACTTCAATTCATTACTAGAAACATAATAACTCTTCGTTCTGTTCCTTTTAATTGCGTGAATCCATCAATCAAAACAGCTCAACTCCCGCCCTTTTAACGCTTATGTTAAAGCACTTGGAACGTCAGTCCAGCGCACCTGACCAGCATGTGACCCGCCGATACGAGCTGAATTTGTTCGCGCCATTTCAATGGCCGAAATTACCACATTGAATTTTGCTGGAAATGTATTTTTTTTCGAGACGATGTCAAAGGAAGAAATACTTCGATGGTAGGCAATTTTACATAATCCGTGTAGTAATTTCGGGCATTGAAATCGCGCGAACAAATTCAGCCCGTACCGGCGGGTTACATGCTAGTCACGTGCACTCGACTAACGTTCCCAGTTCATTGACATAAGCGTTGAGAGGACGGGAGTTGAGGTGTTTTGATTGATGGATTTACCCAATTAAAAGGATAAACTATGGTCAGCACTTGTATTTATGGAGTAGGAGGATATTAGATCTTAGTATCTTAGAAAGGTTTGGTAATACACTCATTGGGCTGTAGTTAGTATACTAGGTTTATCGATTGGCTCCTTTTTGTGCGGTGGCATCACCTTTCCTATTTTCCATTGATTTGGGAAAGTTCCTGTGCGGATGCACACATTGTAAATGTAGGTTAAGGTTGAGCCAATCACGTTTGCGGATAACCTGAGGATATGTGGTGGAAGTCTATCCAAACCCACACAGTTTAGAGACTGTAGCTGTTTGGTAACAAAGTCAATGGTCAATTCGGGGAAATTCTGTATCTGGATCAATCCGTGAGTTAACAAATGACCTCAAATCGGTATGATCAACAGAATTTGAGAAGTTATTCACATAATGTTGAGCTGCAGTTGAAAAATATTCATTGAATCCATCGGCTATGTCATTTGGTTCGTGGATTGCTGAGTCGTTGCTGTTTTACCGGGAATGCCATCTCTGAAATACCTTCAAAACTCCTTAATGGCACTCCTCCCATTCTGCAGTACTGTATTGTAGTATTTCACGGGCTTCTCTGATGAGCTTTGTTACAAGGTTGCGTTGACGTTTATACTCCTCAGGATTCATTGATTTTTCGTTTTATCTCTGGAATTTACGGAGCCGTAAAAGTGACATGCAAAAAAAAAAAAATCTCGTGCCCGACTTATTATGTCGGGATCCCGTGATATTATCTCGTGCCCCGACTTATTATCTCGGGATCCCGAGATAATTATCTCGTGCTCCGAGATAAATAAATCGTGGCACGAGATAAGTATCTCGGGATTCCGAGATAATAGGGGCACGAGATAATATCACGGGATCCCGAGATAATAAGCCGGGGCACGAGATAAAATTATTTTTTTTGCATGTCACTTTTACGGCTCCGTAGGAATTTATAGCGGTGGCTACGTCATCACTTCACCACTCTGGTCGGCGCGCATACTTAACACACTTCTCTCTAAGTGGTGCATATTCTTCAAGCACAGACATAATCAAATCCAACCACACACCAAGAGCATCATTCGGACCGTCAAACATTTCTATGATATGCCAGGGCACACGCCCTAGAGCCTGTACGAAATGATCAACATCGAAATTTTTCATAGATCTGTACTTGATACTGGTATGTCATTTAGGTTGACCTTTGATAATTTTTCTAGTAGCGCATGTCGGAAAATGGTCACTTGTTCGATACGAGGGTACGATAGACTGCTTTATGTTGTCTGGATTAGATGTATAAACATGGTCTATCAGGGTACTAGAGGTTTGAGTTACACGAGTGGGATTGGTTACCTGGTTATCATTTGTATAAATCCCATAATTTCCATCGTTGTACACATCCTCTTAGTTTCAGAATCATTCGGCTTCATCAAGTCCACATTGGAATCACCAGAGATAATACATTCACAGTCCTTTTGAGTTATTCTGTTCAAAAAATGATGGCAACATTCGGGGAATCGCATGAAATATTCAGAACGATATACAAAAAAACAGTAGTATACGTTTCGTTCTTGTTTGGTTAATTTGGAGGACTATTAATTCCAGGTTATCTGGTTCCAGGTCGTCTCGTCTTTTGCAATGATAATTATCAGCTATATAAACTAGCAGACCACCATGTTCGCCGTTTTCCCGATCACGACGAATGGGTTTATGGTAGCCGATAACTAGCAGTTCCTCTTCAGAGACGGTTTCGTCAAGCCAGGTTTCCGTGGGACCATAAACCGAAAAGTTGTGTCGAGTTTCTAACAACAAAGTTGTAACTTCATACAGTTTACTTATGAGGCACTGTATGTTATGGTGAATAATGAACATGCCCCATTTGGGCACATTCTGAAAAGCTGACCCTTTGACCACCTTGCTGAGTTGTGGTTTCAGTTGTAAAGGCACATTCACTGGCTTGGGTAGAGGTGACCGGTCCTGGGTTCACTTCAATATCACCACTTTGAATTAGGGCGAGTAAAAATAAGTAGTGAACAGTGTTCTCCCTGCTTCTAAGATGGTCTTTTGATTTACACTGGTTGTTGTTGTTGTTGAGAATTCTATTTCCAGTATAGACATTTTTTCAAAGTATTTCATCAGAAAAATCAACAGCAGGGTCAGAATTTGAAAAAAAAAAAATTCCCAGATCCAACATGATACTTGTCTGACACACTTTTTGTTGATATAGAAGGGTAGATTCTGTAAAAACAGGTAAATAACAGGCGAGACCAACACACACCTGTTACCCCTGTGGCCATCTTGTAAAATTTTGATATCGAATGAATATTAATATCATAATTAATAACTGACCAACAACAAGCCCCTGTGGAGCATATGCAGTAGGAGGGGAAATAAGGAACCAGTGACCAGTTGACAATGATGCGGGCAAGTCATCATGATGTTCCTATCGTCTAATTCGTATCAGTAATCAGTATCCTTTCATGATGAGAGTTAGCGGCCCTGTAGGCAACGGAAAATCTGCCTGGGTGATGAATTTTTGCGGATTCAAACTTTCGGATCAAACTTTCTTCAACATGTATTCCCTGGTTTTAGCAACCGATGGCTACGTATCCCTCAAACACATGAGCTTTGCCCATGACATCGATGTGGCGTATTTGACCAAATCCGTCCAGACTAATGTGGTCGTCTAGGAGGATATGAAGGGCGGTGCAAAACAAGAAAAAAAAATCACAGATACTAGACAAAGATAACCAAAGAGTTCAAACGCTAAGGCAAGTCCCACGAGGAAGTCGAAATTCTGGCTCACAACGCTTCGGTAAGTTATATGAGCCGGTCAAAAAAATAATGGACGGAGACTTTAACGTCATTTAATCCTTGTAATCATGTTAAGTGGCTGTATGAATCCTATGTGAATTTTGTAGGGGTATTGAGGTTTTGTAGTGTACGCAGTTCTACAACATGTATAAGTCGGACGCTTTGCTACAATTTATTCCCCACAGATCCGATTGCATATACTTTCCCCACTTTGACTTCGTTGCGTGATGATGGCACCTGGTATCTCCTTTTAAAAAGGAGTGGACTCTGATTGGAATATCCGTGTGTCATCTTTCTTTACTTAATCAGTTCCAAGTCATGCACAGTATCTCGTACTTGGTATCGCGAAATTGCAAATAAAGCACCTAATAGAGTGGAAGTTGATAATATACCTCAGTCTATACTCGGATGACGGCAGGCTAGGATTTCTTTGTTTTAGGATCACGCCACACTCCACAATACTCTACTGGAGAACCACAAGTCCCTCAGAACCGTTATACACAACTACAAGGAGCTCTTCCTGTCAGACACAGCTGGCATCCCCGTCATGACGGAATGCGTCAAGGCCATGAAAGCCAAATGCGGTACGTCTTACTGAATTTCTATTCTTGTTAACTAACAGGAGTCGCGTTCTGGCACGTTTCATTTTAGATCGAAGAGTGGATTTCTTGAGCAAGTATCCAGCACTGTTCGAGCGTTCAGAATAGACTCGAGGACATTGCATAGACGTATATACTGAACAGAATCCCTGCATCATGATCAGAGTTTCGCGCCATTTCTTTTTAAGAGCTATTTGACGCGAGGCTGTGAAAGATATAGCACTAGTTGGCGGATCATGGTCAGAATTATGTATTTGGATGTACCATCTTCGAGTACCTGTTCTTCTAACCCATGTGCAAACATCTAATTTTCCAAATTGTTCCGTTTGTTCAGTAGTTGAGACGCCAATACACTGCATACTTCAACTTGGAGTAGGGACCATACCTTTCGTCATTTTTCAGCTCATGGGTTCCACAACCCACTTGAAAGGAGAATAGTTTCAGCAAAATAAAAGTTTCATAACTTTCCACGCGGTGTGTGCAGCATGAATCGTCTAGATCCATTGAATTGGGGTTCGTTCACAGCCATTGATAGAAGACAACGATTTTGGTATAATATGATTAGTTAAGAAAGATTAATTTCCCAAATTCGTTCTCTATTCGAACAATGTCATACAGAGTTGCATGGCCATTGGATGTATCCAAATAAATTTAACTACTTTTCTATTTCAGGAAATGCGAAGTTGTCGATTGGAAGAAAGAGCAAATATTGTATTCAAATAGAGTACGATGCGCACGACGTGAGCAGAGAGGCAATGGATTCACCAGAAAATGCTATTTCATCCCTTGAACTGTTCAACCGGGCAAATAAACTTGTTAAGGATATTATGGATCACGCACCAAGCATTAGTAGTTCCGTGCGTCTGATTTTAGCAGACGAGAACGGTCTTCGAAAAGAGGTGACAAAAGCAGATCTCGGACCCATGCAGGGTCCACAGTCAATGAAGAACTGTGTGGAGAATATAGTCAAAATCCGAAAAATTCCGAGTGCAGTGGAGTGTATTCAACGTGATACCCAGCGTGTTTTTGATGAAATCCTAGAGGGATCGAAGAGCTTGTTTCAAAATACCGAACCAAAACTCGTTACTTCGTGACGTGTTGCTTGTATACTTTTGTAGTGGAGGGCTGATAAAGTTTGATTTCTTGGGGATGCCGACGTTAGATAAAATGGTAAATGAGTGCAAGCTCAGGTGGAAAATATTCTGAAATTCTTAGCTTATATATAGTTTATTTCAAGTAATAGCGGATAACAAGTGTGTTGTGTAATCGTGAATGAAAGCGTGGCACAAAGGTCATCATATATGTAATGCTGTGAGTTCATATTAACGACTATACTGCATTGATTTACGCGACAACACCGAACGTTTTATCTCTCCGTTCGGTTACTGGCTTTCGTGAATTAGACCGTCACTTTTCTTCAAACGAAGGTTTCAAATGTATAAATAAACACGGGCTTCATTCACGTCAATTAAAATTTGAATGTAGACCAAAATATGTAATACGAGTGTGTTATATGCAGTTTTGTGACTTGTTGACATGGTGTAGACTGAACCGTTTGGTCGGCGTCGGGCCTCAAATATATTTATTCTGAATACAAACTTGCGTTCTATAAATACTCCCTCGTTTGGGTCGTTTTTCTGTCAGGCGGTCAATTACTTCGTCATTTTCCAACAGATGACTTGACAGGGCTATTACATCATCGCTCTGAGATATTTGTATCAAATACCGCTCAAGGCGGTGCTAGGGGCCGTGTTGTCATTTCCTTCAAGATGTTCACATGAACAGCCACAATAAAAGCGTGGCTGGGATACAAATCAATACAGGGATCACTTTCGGCTCTTGTGATAATTTTAGGAATATGCAGTCAGTATATTCGTATGTGTGGTCATATGATGTTTTGTATATACGCCAGCATCGTTTTCCAGCACCATTTTAACGTTGCGTTTAACTGATTGACAGACATGTTTCTCACATCACTGCAGCCGAAAGCAATGTGATAACACATATAGTACTAAACCTGTATCACATCCTTACATTTCTGCGAAGTACCTTTCATCTCTTTTTCGACATTTACATGCCAAAATATGTGATAAATAAATAATCATCCTCGTGGACATTTATCTGATTTTTATCACACTCATTTGATACAACCCATATGAACTCGCTAAATCCCATTTCATATGAGTTTCTTCAGATCTGGCAAAAAAATCAGTTAAATGACCACTCATAGTGAAAATATTGATCAATGTATTTGCTAAATCATGTATCTCCCACTGTGGACACATTACAAAATACTTTAAAAACGGGAAAGGGGTTTGAGACAGGGGGAAGTATTTTTCACCGATCATGTTTATTTTATGTAGTTTATTTAGAGTGCTACATGTACCTTATGAGCTCACGTGAAGTGGGTGTTACGCTAAACGAGTGGACGTTATTTCTATTGTTGTACGCAGATGACATTGTGTTACTTTCTGATTCACCGGAAGGGTGACAAAGACAGCTAGATCAGGTTAGACACTGAAATGGTAATGGATGTATGCAGCGTGGTTTGCAGACTGTGAACGATCGGTTAAAACATTCTGTTCTAAGTGGTTTAAAAATGAATTTGGTTACAAGAAATATTTGAATGTTTTCGGAAATAGATTGGCGTCGAGTTGTTTAACATTATCAGTGCACCATTTAAAAAAGAAACCTGACCGTTTTGTAGTAGTCAAGCAGAAATAACTGAACTTGTGAAATGTGTGACCAGGGACAGATAGAAGATAGAAGCAGTGCGCATAATCCCGACTGATGCATCTTGTTAGGTACTCAAGTATCAAATTGTATATGTATCATTATTGCTGAGAGGAAATTGATCCAAACTTTAACTTGCTGATATATATTGAGCCGCTGTCTTTATTATCCACATCAATCTTATATGGCTTTATTGAAAGAAGGAAATAAATCATGCCAGCATCGTTAGTTAACCTATATTTCAAGTGTCATTTTCTGTTTTCAGTGCTGATTGAAAATCAAAGTGCGAGAAAGCTAAACATGCCTGTTATATTTAAGGAAGAGTTAGGCCAGTATAACTGATGAAATTATCATTGTTTTGTATTTCATTTCGGACAGTTAATTCTTGTTGGATTTTGCATGACATTCTAAACATGCGTTAATTAATGACTTCGGAAATTGTTTTATATCTGTTCATGAGTAATCGTTCATTGATGTAATATTACAGGCTCATCTTGTGCTATTTATTTGATCAAGTAGGTTTTATAACATACCAAAGACTGGATCCCCAGGTTGATTCTGAGCCATGAGTCATTGATATCACTGTGATAACACAGTCAGAGATCGGGGACGATTAGAATGAGAACCCAGGTTTCATATCGTTTAATTTGGTTGAGACGCGGGTTTTATAACGTTATTTGCATCAACTATTGTTTCATTAAAATATGTTTCTATTTAAAAAATGTGCCTGTTCTGTGTTTTCCTTCAATGCTAATTCAGAGTAACATTGACTATATATTTTGGGTATTAATGTTCAGTCCCAGCAGACCAAGCTCCAAATAATATAATATTCATATTTAAATATTACTATTACCAAGTGCTGGTTAAGAACTGAGTGTAAGTACATCATCATCATCACCGTCATCATCATCTTCATCATCGTCATCATCATCATCATCATCAAATACGTCTACTTGCTCTAAAACTGCATTTACTCTGGAAGATTTATTTAACAACCACTAAACGTTTCTCAAGGAAAGATGTATTTGTCTTACAACCACTCATAACGATATACCAAAAGCGTACTGGACTCCCCCCCCCCCCCAAAAAAAAATCAACATACAAAGTTAGAATCATAGCTGATTCTAGAAGCTGCACCATCAAGCTTCTTTCATCCATGTTGACGAGGGCCCTTTAGGGGGGTAACATTATTTTGAGAAAGGCATTGCGCCACTATTTCTAATAACTCTGGCGTTGAATGTATGTGGAAAAACGGAAGAACTTGATTAATGTCA
>JAVTVY010025319.1:0-103629 GCA_036873755.1 Hanleya hanleyi
CAGCATCCCCATCCCATCCCTGTACGTTCTAATTTCATGGAATTTCCCTCATGTGGCTGCATTAAAAACCTTAATTTGTTTATTTCAGTGTGTGTTGGATGATGAACACTATGGACCTCTTTTGGACTGTATTAAACAGTATCCTTGACTATTCTGTGTTTGTAGGACTGTACTGTGTTTGACATTTAGTTAAGATACATATTTTTGGGTGTGGAGTGGGGTTGGACAACTCTAAACACATTTTAAGTTTGGTTCGTTAAGTTGGTCAGAACTACATACTGGTAGAAATTGTAGTTCACTGTTCCAATGTCAGTTGGTTTTATTATACATTGAAAAATATACCAGATTCACAGATTATTATAATTATTGTGGATTTCCTCAACTGTGCTTCAGCTCTGTTGGGCATGAATATGAATTCAAACTGAAAAGAAAATTGGATAAACTTGGCTTGGCATACATTGGTAAGTCGTACAATGTACTTAACATAACTTGATTATTTGTCTATTATGATTTGTCTCCCTTAGATCACTAAATCCAAGTTCTCATTTTTGGGACTTGAGAGCTAACAATACTGGTACCACTTTAAATGAATTTTTGTACGAGTGGCGACGTTACTGTGAAATTGGGCAGTCCTCTTCTTGGTCTTAGCGTTGCCTTATTTATTTTTATTTTTATTTTTTTATTCTTGTTCTTTTTAGTAAATATCATATCTTCCGCAAAAACATAGGAAAAGTTTTACTGTAATATTAATGTCTTAATATATTCTCACAACACAAGTACATATGTAATGGTAACATTCATGCAATGTCAGAATTGCTGCAGATGTCAGTATTATTATCACTGCATCCTCCTATCTCATTACCTGTCAAAGGCTGACATCCCTTCAATGAGAAGATCTGATAATGTCATGTAACATACGGCAACACACAGCATACAAACAAAAAGGAAATGGCAGGCCTTGAATAGATATGTAGTTCTTATGATGGTATCCTGCTGACACTATTTTGAGGTATTGAACCACTATTGTGCCAAAGTAGATTCATCAAAGCTGCATGTATTGTTAGGACACTTTATTCCTTAGAGGCGGTAAATATGTGAATCCTCTCTCATTCTGATGGAATCCTGTAATCTCAAATCAGACATTTAAATGAAGTACCAGTGATACCATCATTTACAGAAGAGAACAATTCGGAAGGCTACAGTTATATTATTTGATTAATTTATCATGTATTTTTCATACTCTATGTATGTATGAATGTTTATAATAATTGTAATCACTCATACATGTATATAGTTTGACAGTGTATTGGGATGAGCTGTTTAATTTCAAGTGTGCAGGATAGAAGGATTTGAGGGCACTCATGTATCCTGGCACATGTACACACTGTCATGATATCACTGAAACCAACTGAAAAATGTGGAAAAAGCTTACCTGTAGATAATCATGACCCAGAATATGGGAATTACGTTTTTATAATATTATATTAATATTACATTATACTTATTTTAGGTGAAGAACAGATGAGAAGCAGAGGCTATGATAAAACTCCCGATGTTAAATTAGAAGTGCCAATAGGTATGTTAGCTGTTTACATTGAAATCTGTGAAAAATTCCATATCAGAAATGCCCAGAAAATTCTACTTACAGATACCGACAATGATTTTAATATTCCAGTTTTCATCCTTTTGACCCTCTGTAAACCAGGTTGATAGGACATTTCAGCACGTGACATTTCGGCACAAATTGTTGGATAAGCTTGTAAGATTTTTGCACATGAAACTTTATTTCCCATGCCAAATATAATAAAAATATATTTCCCCAAAAAATCTAACATATGGACAAACTATATCGCTACCAAGATGTACAATTTTGTAGTGATTGTCCGGATGTCAAATTTAGTCAAAATTGACCGTGCTAGTCGAAGCATTAGAAAAGAGACCTGCATGACATAAATTAGACCTATTTAAACTATGTAACAAAAATGTTTTACAACCCAGATATGTATGATTATATGTGCGTTACACATTTTACAAATGAATTAGAAGTTAACATCACAAAGTATGATGTTCTCTGTTAGTCTGATTGATGGGGAATTTGCTAAAATATCTAGTAATAGTATTTTTTTGGCGAATTATAATAGATCTTTTTAAGCTAACTGCAGATGTGGAAAAAGATTTGAGGAAATCTCATACCCTTCACTTTATGCCAAATTGCTGTTTATCTCAATGTTGTGTGTTGAAATGTCATGTGCCAAAATGTAGCGGATTCACTGAAAACTATTCGTAAACTGACAGTGACATAAGAGAATCACAGTTCCTTTATCTCCAGTTCCAGGTAAATAATGACACATATATAGATGTGACTTTTTATAGAAATTTCAGTCTATCAAGGGATTTGGTCCAGTTTGTAAACATTTGGTTCGTCCATTCAAATTTTCAAACAGGTATTCAGTATTTTATTGGCTTGCTGACAAAATTGGAAGAAATTCCTGTTTCTGCAGAGATCAGTTGGAAAATATTGGTCGTTCCCCCATGTAAGAACACACAGTTGAAATCTTTGTAATAGTGAATAGGTCCATATCTGGACCCATTGTTGAGGCCAGTCACACTATTGTTCCTCTTGTCTCATGGATCTTACATGGGGGATGGACCAAAATATCCTTGAAAATATTTTTTTTTTTCATGAATTGTATATTCTTGTGAGATATCGAACGATGTGGATTATCTATTAAATATATATTTGAATAGATGTTAGAAAGAAAAAATGGAGAAAATTTAATTTTTTATTTTTATGCTAATAAGAATAAGTTACATGGCCTTAAAAATCCATAAAATTTGGGGAAAATAATCAAATCTGTATTTGTGAAAGAGATAACCAATGGATTTTGTTAGACATTTTAACAAATTGCAAAATCCTTAACATGCAGGTCTACCAGAATATAATCTACGTACGGTTCACCAGCATTCTTCTATCTATGAAGCCACAGTCCGCACAAAAGGTGCTCAGCAAAGACTGATATAAACGTCGATTGTTGAGTTTTTTTGAAGTGAAAGATTGATTTTTCTGTCCTATATAATGACCTACAATGTTGGATGGTCAGTTATAGGTTGTTGGAGTATAATTTAGAAAAAATCATGTTGTAAATAAAGTATCCAAAAAATATTTTTTGATGAAATTTTGAAATTGGGCCTGTTTGCTGAATTGATATGCCAGTATGTTGAGATATTTATATTACTGTGCTTGGTATTCAAGGACAATTTTTTTTTTTTCTGTAATTTATATTTCACCAACATAATATGTTCAAATTTATTGAAGAATTCAACAATGTTGTCTAATTTCACATTGGTAAAATTAAGTCTAATCTACAGTATGATAGTGGACTGTAAGTTTGAGATTTTCGAGTTTTCTTGATGCTCTTAGAATTAGAAGCTTCATCCCAATACAGTTTGAACAGAAAGAGGCTTGTGGAGATGATTTATTATATTGGTTACCATTGATGACTCTGAAAAATTAACCCGGTATGGGATCAGTCTGGGACATGGTGAAGATGAAAGTGATTTTGTGTTGAATCTCTCCTCTTAGAAGAGATGAAAGACTTGATGTGATTGACAAAGTGCAGGGCCTATTTAGAACTGTAAAATTGGAGGTTATGCGATACAGGTTGATCTCACATAGCTGACAGGCTTGACAGGTTGTGATCAGGTGAGTAAAGTGCTCCAGTAACACTGATGTTTACCCACATGTGCCCATGATACACCTATGCTTGTTTGATCTTGATCTCCAATCAGATAACTCTACAATCTCTCTTAACTATGGGGCCCCTTGCATATTCACCTGAGGACACAGAATAATGTTAAGTCACATATAGATCTAATGCAGTTTCAGACTGCTATGGTATAATGTTATCTCTTTCACGATCATGCTTGTTGAATTTTGTGAATTTATAAAACGCTTGTTCCTTGTTGAACCAAATGGCGGGTTCATTTATTATCAGGTGTATTATTAGGTCTGTAAAACATAGGATTGCCTCCCATATTTCCATGTTAAATTAGATTTACATTCTAGTGTGAAATATTGTTAAATCTCCACCGTTTACTCGTTTTCTCATAATTCCATCACATAATTTGATCAACAATCAATTATAATAATTTTTTTAATAGCCTACCTATTACATTTAAATGGTCTCCTAAAGTTAGAACAACAATGAAATATTTGGTTTTGTACAAGTTTTTTTCTTCAAATTTCTGTAGTACTCAATCTGAAAATTTACTTTCTTTGACTGAATTATTGGTGACTTAACCACAAGAATTTGTAAAAACAACATCCAGATTATTTTCAGAATCTTGAAATTAATAATATATTGTGAAAATGCCATAATGTTGCAACTATTGTTTCTAAAGGACAGTTAATGTCTTTGAGTTGGTCGTTGAAGGTGCATACTTCCAACTGAGATGTCTCTGTATGATTTTGTTTTTCTTTCACTCATTGTAACTGGAGAAATTGAGTGCCAACTGACGGTCTCTTAAAAATAATTTGGATCTGGCCAAACTGTCTGTAGGAGAGATGATACAATTTTGTCTTAATTTAGGCAGAGAAATTGAGAGAAGAAAAATCCAAATTTGGCCAATTCTAATTTCTAAGTGATCTCAGGCAACATCAAAGACTGACTTCATTGACAGATCGGGTGATGGAGGGTTGTCATTATAAACTCCACTGATCTGAGACATCGCACAAGACTGGCACTCCTCTGAAACAATTTCCAAGCCAATGTGAGGGCTGTAGATAGTTTCTGGACATTGATTCTGCGATTCTCTCGAGTTATTCTCCGTATAATACTGATACGGTGGAGGCTCCTCACCCCTATTGCTTCGTCAAGCGAAGGGGAATAAAGGAAACTGGACTGACACAGAGAATGTGAGCATACCCTTTGTGATAAGTCGGAGTGCCTAACTTTATTGATCGTCTGGCCCCGACCTCAGCACCAAGAGGAAATGTCACGGCTTGATTGTGTATGCGAGAGGAAGGGATGCCTTGTAACACAACTATTGCACAAACATTATTCTCTGTCCAGAATTCCGGGCGATTCATATTGCGGTTAAGCTGAGGGCTGTGAAGCCAGCACGGCTCAGTAACTTTGAATTTAAGAGCAGCACCTTTGCATTTCCAGGCCATCTTATTTCAATGATAAATTGCGAAAGGAACGATCATAGAAGAATGCTAAACGAGTTCATCAATATTCATTTTTATTTATTTTTGGAGTATTAAGATTATTCAGACTTGCTGAATGGGTATTTGATTCACACCATGTTAGATGTGATATTCTGTTGAACAGGATTCTGGATGAAAACAAATGTGCCAAAAAGATACAGCGATTTAATTAAAACAGTCGATTGGTGATCATTAAACATTTACTTTCTGCATCTAAAAGTGAATGGAGTAAAGTATTGTTGTGTCTTACGAATAGTGTTGAATTATGTGACAGATGCCTGGTATGAAAATAAATGTCCAGTTTCCTGGAATAAAGCATTACACTTATTTCATATGGCATCATGAAGCTGTGACCAATGGTGACATGATACCAACTATTCATCCTAATTTATTTCATTCTTTTCCCAACTCACCAGTGCAAACATAATTTTTTGAGCATATGGGTCTCAATCCCTTCTTTGTAATAAATGTTTTTACCCCTCAGCCAGAATTTGACCGAAGGGTATTGTCGTCGTCATGTACATCCGTCTGTCAGTCCGTCCGTCCGTCCGTCCGTTACAGCTTTCTCGTTACCAAGATATCTTCAGAACGACTTACCCTAGGCACACCAAACTTGCAGTGCACATTCATGTACTCATGACCCAGAACCCTATTGAATCTAGACCCGATTGGGTGGAAACTTTCGCGGTCATCTTTAATTTATGCGAAAACCATTAATCTTGTGTATCTCGGAAACCATTTTGCTGTTCAGTGTGAAACTTGGCATAGATCATCGATACATCAAGAAACTTTAAAGGAATGACCAAACCAGTTTTCCTGATTGGGTGGCCATCTTTAATTTATGGAAAATCTTTAATGATATATATCTCTGATACCATTTAAGTGTTCTATACAAAACTTGGTATACAGCATCAATGTATCAAGAGACTTGCAATGAATAATCACATCAGTTCCTCTGCCTCCATCTTTAATTTATGCAAAATCATTAATGATCTCTATCTCTGATACCGTTCAAGTACTTGATGTAAAAATTGGTATACATCATCGATGCATCAAGAGACTTACGATAAATGACAGAACTGGTTTCTCTGATTGGGTGGAAATCTTGGTGGCCATCTTTAATTTATGCAAAGTCTGTAATGGGGCCATTTCACGTCATGTAAGTAACATTTGTGACAGTTACTTTGAAGTTTGCTCACTCAGACATATATGAAGAAACACACCATAGAACTATAACCTCATAAGTATATTGGATTAGTATCATACCTTGTATATGAGATATGTTACAACTCCTATCATTCACTTTGTTAGTTCACAGAGCTTGATTTGTAATGTGTCACGTAAGTAACTTTCTGAATTACTTACGTGACAGAGTACATATGAAGCTCTGTGAAATAATAAAGTAAATGAAAGGAGTTGTAAAATGTCCCATATAAAAGGTAGGATACCAGTTCAATATACTTATGAGGTTTCAGCATTATGGTGTTTTTCTTCTTGTCTGACTGAATGAGTAAACTTCGAGGTAACTGTCACAAATGTTACTTACGTGACGTGAAATGGCCCAATGATGTATATCTCTGATACCATTTAAGTGGTCTATACGAAACTTGGTATACAGCATCGATGTATCAAGAGACCTGCAATGAATAAACACATCAATTCCTTCGAGTGACCAGAAGGATGGGCGGCCATTTTTAATTTATGCAAAATCATTAATGATCTATATCTGATACTGTTTTAGTGCTTCATATGAAACTATAAATCATGATACATCAAGAAACTTACAATTAATGACAACCAGTTTCTCTGATTAGATGTAAAACATGATTGCTATCTTTAACTTGTATGCAAAATCTATATTTCTGGTACTGTTGAAGTGTTTGATGCAAGACTTTGTATACATCATCAATACATCAAGAGACAAAAATGACTGACAGAACCATTTTCTCTGATTGGATGGAAACCTTGGCAGCCATTTTTAATTGCAAAATATTTGATAATCTGTAAATTTGTCACTTGACTGCTTGGTGTTCCTGATGTCTTCAAAGTAGTACGGTTCAAATTGAATACATTATGAATGACTGGCACCCAGAGCCGAGGGGTTTTCAGATGCGCAGCTTCGTATTTATTCTGTCACTAATTTTCAGAATATCTTTGCAGCAGTGGACGGCCATGTTGTCAACTGGATCGAGAGTAAAGCATCATTCGGAGATGAGATTAGCCACAAGGTTTACGAGAAAGATCAGTTCTGGAGTTACTGGAATAGGTGAGGTACACACACAGAATTTTAGCTTCATATTAAAACAAGAGTATGGACATTTTCCCCACTAAACATTTCCGTGGACATGTTCCACACTGGACATTTTCCCCAGGACATTTCCAACCATGGACAATTTTTCCCAATGAACATTCCCCCCGCCTTCTTCTCGATGGACATTATCTCCATTGACATTTTCCCCATAGGACATTTCCCTACTGGACATTTTCCCCACAGGACTTTTTCCCCATGCACATGTTTCCCATTGGACATTTTCCACATTGGATATTTTTCCCATGGACATTTTCCCACGTGCTGGACATTTTCGCACCGGACATTATCCCTGCTGGACATTATCTCCATGGACATTTCCCAATGGACATTTCCCCACCTGCTGGACCTTTTTCCAGCTTCTGGACATTTTCCCCACTGGAAATACATCCCATGAACTTGGGCTTCATATTAAAACAGGAGTATTGACATTTTCCACACTGGACGTTTTCCCTATTGGAAAATTTCCCATGGACATTTTCCCCATTGGACATCATGATTTCCCCCTCTGGACATTTCCCCACCGGACATATTCCACCAGACTTTTTCCCCATTTTTCCACCAGACTTTTTCCCGTTGGGACATTTTCCCACTGGCTAGACATTTCCCCTCTGGATATTTCCCTAACAGGCATTTTTCCCACCTGTGACTGACTCCTGACTTACTTATACTACCACTGAAAACAAGAAAATATAATCTAAAAAAATCTTGAATCTATAAGCCTAATAATTGCTCTTGAAATAAGAAAAACTTTCCAGGTTGGTTAGTACTTTTGTGCCATATTCCTGAAGTAAAAACAATATAGAATTAAAGAAATAATTTTCTGAAGTATTTGTAACTTTTTCTGAAATATTCTTGATTCAAGGTTAGTCAAACCAATTATTACCAGAGCAGTAAGTGACAAGTTTATTGTTCTGATGTTTCCTGAGAATAAATTTCCCATTCTCCTCTGGTTAGTAATTGTTGACAGATGTTCCTGAATTAAGATGTTTTTGAGAATTCCAAAGACAATTTTCATAAATTTTTGTTAATTTAAAAAATTCTTACCAGGGGTGATTGACAAGTTTATTTTTGTGACTTTTTCTGAAAAAGTGTTGCTCGTAAGAAATGTTTTGGTGAATTTCCCTGAAATAAGAATTTTTGAGAATTCAACAGCAGCCACAAATATTCTTACCAGGGGAGAATGGCAATTTTATTCACCTAAGTCTGAAAATGTTTATTGATTCAAGGCTCCAGACCTCCAGAAACCAAAACCCTCTTCAAACTGACCCAAATGTAACCAAAGCATGATTGGTTTAGATAGGTCTCTGGGCACATTTGCCTGAATTCTTTACACTGGAGTGATAAATCTTTGTCTGATTTCATCCTGGATGAAAGACTTCCAGGTTGATTCATGGATACTTCAAATATTTGGTAGTACTATGAACCCTACACTGACATAGCCAAGTTGACATGGCTTCGTTCATTCCTTTACTAAAGGAATGAACGAAGCCATGTCAGCTTGGCTAACACTGACAGTGTTTTGTCCATGGTAGTACCCAGATAGACACTTGAACTGGCACACTGAAAGCATGACTGCAATATTATTGCCCTCTTTCAAGAACTAACCTCAGTTGTGTCTGTTCAGATTAATGTTTCATCTCATAATTTACAAGACTCGAGAAATTGTCAAGGCAAAATGCATTTTAGCTGAAGTAAAATGCATTTGCCTCAGTAATTTTTTGAATGGCGAGGGCTGTGGTGCAAACAATCCCATGATTATAATTGTATCCTTAACCAAATTAGTGAAGTACTGAACATTATGATGTACAGAATCACAAAGAAAGATGTTAATTATGATGGCACGTGCAAACAATGCCTGTATTATTTTATCCTGCTCACTTGTCAAGTAAATATGCCAAAGAAACTTCTAATTGCTTTCCAAGCAAGGAGCTAAATCTAGTTAACATATGGGTATAAACAGGGAAAAAGTAATAAGATATTTCTCAACTAGAAACACACGTTCAAATACTATTGATGCAGTGTAAAATAGCCAAGAATGTGGTCCAAGTCATTTGTTCTCGAGTTACTTGCTGTTTTTAGGGTGTTCTGGTAGAATATCCACTAATTATATCTTTGCTATCTAAAGAACGGAACTTTAAAGTCTCAGTTTACTGCATTCTTGTCCTTTGACTCCATTTTCACAATAAACAGTTAAACAAATGGAAGTAAAACTTTTTTCCAGACTGCTGTAGCCGGTCCTAAGTGGCATAACTATCTTACTTTCCGGGCTGGAATGGCCCGCTGAGCGAGAATTCGCCGGCAGAGATAAGCGAGGATTCTGCATGTACCATTCTTGGGAGATTCTATCATAACGGGTGCTGTGCTGTTTTCTCTGGTAGATTACACCTCTATCAAGTTTCAACACACGGCCAGGAAATAGGGAATACTCTGGGTACCGACGTGCGCATATATTTTTGATGCCAGGTCCCAGTTTATGTTCATTTTGATAACGACTTGGCGGAAATCTATTTAGAAACACAAACTAGCAAGATCGCTGGATATACTCCTGCCTTTCCAGCCCCATACGTAACATGGAGCGAGGCTATATATTCTCCAAGGCCAAATGCAGCCTTCCATTACTGGAGCATTTCCGAGAGTACACCTCTACTTGTTTTAGTCGGGTTTAATGTTGTCGTTATACTTTTTGTGATCATTTACTCTCCATCTGGTTGTAATCAGATAAGCGTAAAACCTTGCTGTAAGTCGTCTTTGGAGCCATCCACTTCTTCAGACAGATGCCCTCGTGTTGGAGAGTTACTAGTGAAACACATTGACCATAAAACACCAAAAAAAAGAACTCACTAACTTGCTCAATCACGACGTTGCCTGGAATTTTCTTGAAACAAAATCTGATGAGTTTATACCAAATCTGCCAGGCGAAAAAAGAATGATCGCTTCAACAGCCCCATTAAACTTTGTGTGCTGGAATAGGCCAGAACTGCTTTCATAGATATTTATATAGGGGAATTACTATGTTTTCACAGTAAAATGACAAGCCGAATGTTGTTTGGTTTGTTAGAGAAGTAAACAACTATCTCACTGCCGACCAATAATTACCCACGGGTGTGAGAATTAGCAACTCCGACTCGCAATTGATCTTGATGCTTGAAGTCTATTCTGATTCGACAAAGTGGTATCGGCAAGAATTGTCCGAATTTCTCGGTCTCCCTTTTTTTCAGTTTCTTGCTCGAAATTTGTTTCCATCTATACGCTTGACATGCATCGGGGTTGGGTTAGGAGAAATGAAATTAGTGTGGATCATGGTTTGTGTGTTTGTCGTTATTGCTTGTAATGCCCCGTTGTCGGGGAGTATTTAACCGCGGTGTAATCTCTCGGATCGCGGGCCCCCCTCACCCCGGACAAGAAGACATCTCTCCTTTGGCTTTTTGACAGTTTGATAGATGACTTTACCGTGTTCACAATTCATCGCGTCTCGAACACAGTTTACCGTGTAGGACCATTGCTGATTAATGCTCAACTCATTCCGCGCCCCAGCTTCGCCGCTCAAACAGAAATATTGAATGAATTGCGAAAGATCGTTACCAATATATACAATCTTTACAGACTTTAATCCCGACCAGCCAGTCATCTCGACGAGAGATACACACAATTCGCAGTGATTACAAACCAACCAGAAAAGTTTGGATGGCTTCCATCTTAGTGGATATGGATATTTGGTCGGTTGCCATTTGTAATCTACGACCACGTAGAGCTCACTTTATCGAGTCCGGAATGGGATTGATTCGATTGCCCGCCTTGATTGTTTCTCTCCAATTTTCTGCTGGAAGAAAATTGTATAACTGGCGATGTCTTAGCTCTACTTTTAGCGTCGTATTTTATGTTTTTGTACAAGTGATCTTCCCCCAACTTAATCAAACACGGAGTATATAGTATCATATTAGGTGGACATTGGAAAAAATCGTCGACATCTATCCTTGTCTTGTCCTTGGTACAGAATGCCGACTGTCGAACATCAACATGTCAAGATAATAATTTATTCCGATGTATAATAGATAATAAAATAGTCTGGCTTCAGAGTTTGACAATGAAGAAGAATGACCGGACATTCTATACAGTAGACGGGTCACGGTCGGTATTACGCTCATAAACTGCTTGTTTAACTTCCGTCCCTACTATCATTGTTCTTTGTTTTGGGGACAAGGAGAGTAGGGACGTAAGTTCCTACTATCCTCGTTCTTTGCTGTGGGAACAAGGAGAGTAGCCGTCCCTATACTATCCTTGTTCTTTGTTTTGGGAACAAGGAGAGTGTTTATGATAAACACCCGTAGACCTGGAGAATGAAACATCATGGCCCACTGAAAGGCGACCTGAGCTGTGATAACTAATCAGTCTGCTGGTATTATCAGCCAATATAATTGGAATTCAGTCTGTATTGGCAGCCAACCACCTCGCTGGGGGTCTAATAATACCCCAGCCACCAGTCAGATTTTCGGACCGGATTCCGGGCCTTCGCGCACATCGCCAGAAGTGGCATCATATATAGTAAAATAGATGTTTGCCGAACATTTTCAAGTCTGCATAATACCTCTGTTGACCTAGCGTTAAAAAGAATTATCTGGAGATTATTTTCCCTGTTTATCTGGACAGAGCATATGAAAAGTAGTTCGCTCATGTGCAACACTGAAGGAGTTGTTCTGCCGGATTCAAACTGAACCGTGCGTACGTGGGTTTTCCCATATACGTCATAGCAACGTAGTAAAAGTCAACTTCCGCTATTGGAGGCAAGGATGATAAACAAGGATGATAAATGAGCCTGCGATATGGAGCATGCGCTCTGTGGAGGTTGATCGGCAGCGAAATGAATGCTGGCCATAACCCGTCTATTAAGCAACGAATCTAAAGGTGGACATGCATAACTTTCATCCGCGACCTTGACCCTTCTCGTGGCGTCATAAAATTACTGTACTTCTCTCCAATTCCCTTTGTTGTTTTTCAGCATATTGCCACAGGCAGCTGAATTAGCCGTTTTGAAGATTCCTGAAACAATCGTCGTAGAGTTGGAGTTGATTTTGAGATATGACCTGTTCGACTGTTTCAATCGATACGAAATCGTTGGCATGGTTTCACAGTCCACCTTGCCTTTCAACCATTTCATAACGGTCGTTGGATTAGCTATCAAACTCGACCGCGTCATTGCCAAAGTTGGTCATACTTGGCCGTTCAGCTGCTTGCTATTACAGTCACTGCCGAACTTGACTTGGCCATCATACCTGGTCGTTCAACTGTTTGCTAAAACAATCACTGCCGAACTTGACTTGCCCATTCAACTCTTTGATAAAACAACTATTGAAAAAGTTGGAGCTCTGTTTCTGCCCCCAGTTTCCTGAAACAATCGTTGAAAATTGGAATTGACCCAGATATTGACCCTTTTACTGATTGGGTGGAAGCAATCATTGGCAACGTAACCTGTTCCACATTGTCCTGTATATATTACGTAATAATGTTTGACAAAGTCGGGGGTGGTTACCAATTAATATTTGGTTTTTCTATTTTTTTTTTTTGATAATCAGTCCTTGATAAGCTAATAGTTGACTGTTTTCCGTCGTGAAACAGTCCTTGGCATTCGGGTTGATCATCCGACTTCTCGTTTCTAATTTATTTTCCATATTGGCTTGAAACAATTTGTTGCGATCATTGCCATAAATCCCAGTTTTCCATCGTCAAGAGCGCAACAGCTTTCCCCAACTGTATTCCTCTGTGTCTATTGTAGGCATGATATAGGCAGAGGCATGTCCTGTCTTTTCTTTCAAACTAGACTACCGGTACTACTATAGATTATTATCCTTTTAGATTATCAAGCCAATGGCTTAGTGTAATGAAGATGTTTTAGATATGTGTAATAAACCTATAATAGAGGAAGTATCTGTGAAATCGAAAATTCTTGCCTGTCCAAACTTTGGTCCAGTCTGATATAGGTTTCATTGACGTTGGTGGAATTGTTATATGGTCTGGGCATGCTAGCAGTTATATCGGGGTGTAGATTATGGCAATTTTCTGAAAATTCATCTTGACATGTGTCCGGGATATATCATCGAAAACCACTTAACTGGTTATGGACACTATCGTGTTTTTACTCCCAAAGTTAATGCTTGTGTACAAGTTACACTTGGTCTGGCTGTCGTCAAATGTCGTCTTGAATCACTGATAAGGAGTTTGTCACAACACTGCAAAAAATTCTGATTGCAATCGCATTGTTCGTAAGTAATTTAATAAAAATCTCCAAGCTTTGACATTGTCCATTGATATATCTGTACATTTACTGGCCAACTTCATTATGTGTACAACAAATCTTTCTTGATTAAAGATACTGTGGAAAGAAACCCCTATACATTTTATTATCTGAATGCTGATTGATCTCTGTAACGCGCCATCTTCATGGAGTATTTGCAGCACTACTGGTGTTGTTAAGAGACCGGGAAACCACAACAATTTCAAGTTGGTGGTTCTCTGGAACAAAGTGTTAGCTGAGCTGAGAAGCAAATACAATATATCTGGTTGTCCCTGTGAAGGTTTGAAAGATGAGGGTCGAAAACCCATGTTGTTTTTTTTAATTGCGTTAACTTATTAGCTCACAGGTTCTATTAGTATTGAATATCTTGCGTAATTGTCTGAAATGGTATTACACATTTTGGTTTTCATATATATGGCATAGAATTATCACGGTCACCGGAAGGTTCTTGTATTCAGGAAGAGTATGGACTGCTGATGAGAAGTTTCTATTCTGTTTGTTGAAGTCTTCTTGGAGTAACGAGTACCTTACTGGAATAACCTAGGACACACTGACACTTTTATCTTTCAGATTTGGTCCAGGAATGGTTGTCTACTGGTTCGGCTTTATAGAAGAGTTAGACATAAACTGTGATAAAGGAATCATTCTCAAAGAAGACCTACCGGACAATATAGTCACAATGAACCCGCTACAAAGATGACCAGGGAACATTACATTAGTCCGTTATCACCATGCAGCATTGGGGGATGGACCGTCATGATGGAGTGGACACAGGTCCATCCTATCATCATGGTATCTTCTGTTGAACATCGTCATTGTTTCATCAACTCGCTGAGCTTATTATCACTAGATCAGTGAGATGTAACGTTTCTTTCTTCACATTTTCATGAGAATATATACATACTGTATGAAAAATATTTTTAAAAAATGTACATTGTTTTCGTTTTGAGAAGCCGTGCCCTATCGCATCAATTTTCGATCTACATGGTGATCTGTTCTTTAATCCAGCTCCTATCCTCCGGGATTATGCGGTTTATGGTCTTACAAAAGTGTTTTTGCGAATATTGACTTGTATAATTTCTAATGGACCATGGTTGGCGAAGTTGACATTCAGATCTCTAGGATTTTGATCTGTAGTATCGCTGGTCTGGAATTTCAGCACATATAGGATGGAGTCTATTCTTCGCTCATACATAACAATTCTGTATGTTGAACAAGTTGACCGGTTTCAATGTCGGTGCCTAGCTTTTTACTAAGACTTACGATGCGAAATATCTATTAGCCTCAGTGACCCTGAGGTGTGCGCTTACAGTCGTAAAATGAAGATCGGGTTTGTCTGCAGACACCGCGGATGTAAGTGTTCAGTGAACCAAGGCCGAGGCGGTACTCAAATATCAACTGAGGGCTGAGAGATAGTGGAGGGCATAGTTCTGTCTGGTAATTCTTTATATCGCTCCGTCTACAGTCCCTTACACCTGTCGCCGCTATAAATCCTCATTAGAATTACCTCGCATTCGATAAGACCGAAATGCCTTTTTAATTTCATTTCACTGTAACGTGCGATATGTGCAACGGTTAGAAACTAGAGTTTATATCCGTTCTCCCCAGGAGCGGTGTTAAAATTTCAAATATCGTATCATCGCGAATTGTTGCAGGCCGCCCTGAAGACTGGATCTCCGCGGGGGGTTGGTTCATGACGACTTGAAGATTGTACAGCAGCGCCTATCGCCATCTACAAGGGCATAGATCATTGTTGGAATGGAGTGTATATCTCGTCTGCCCACTAACCTCGAGACGCTTGATTACTTAATGAGGCTTCTGTCTTGAGCTGTCGACACCACCTCCCAACGTGGCAAGAACTGGAATAATGTGATTGACATGAGAAAGCCTGCGAGTCGATCATATGAATATTCTAGTCATTATGGCATCCAATTCCCTACCTGCTCTGATAGAAGACGATACCTGTACCTGCTCTGATAGAAGACGATACCTGTAGGGGACAGAACAGTGATTTTCCATTGGAACTTGTCACACCGAGTCTGTTACATTTCCGACACCCTAAACCCAGTATCCGTACAATATAATTAAAAACTGTGTAACAACTACACAGGTGGGGACGGATGACGAAATTATAACTCATTGCGAATTGTATTTATAGCGACGGTATAATCGAAGAGTGACGGTATGAGAGAAGAGTGTATATGGTATAGCGAGGGCGACACATTATAATCTCGGTTGTAAGCTATTTGTGTCCTGTACGCCATTCGAAGTTTTACTAATGCACCAGTCTCTCATCATGAACAATGGTAGGGCCAGACTGCAGTGACGAATACCTGTCTCTCATCATGACCAATGGTAGGGTCAGACTGCAGGGACGAATACCTGTCTCTCATCATGACCTATGGTAGGGCCAGACTGCAGTGATAAATACCTGTCTCTCATCATGACCTATGGTAGGGCCAGACTGCAAGGACGAATACCTGTCTCTCATCATGACCTATGGTAGGGCCAGACTGCAGTGACGAATACCTGTCTCTCATCATGACCTATGGTAGGGCCAGACTGCAGTGATGAATACCTGTCTCTCGTGACCTATGGTAAGGCCAGACTGCAGTGACGAATACCTGTCTCTCATCATGACCTATGGTAGGGCCAGACTGCAGTGACGAATACCTGTCTCTCATCATGACCTATGGTAGGGCCAGACTGCAGCGATGAATACCGGTCTCTCATCATGACCTATGGTAGGGCCAGACTGCAGCGATGAATACCTGTCACTCATCATGACCTATGGTAGGGCCAGACTGCAGTGATGAATGCCTGTCTCTCATCATGACCTATGGTAGGGCCAGACTGTAGTGATGAATACCTGTCTCTCATCATGACCTATGGTAGGGCCAGACTGCAGTGATGAATACCTGTCTCTCATCATGACCTATGGTAGGGCCAGACTGCAGTGATGAATACCTGTCTCTCATCATGACCTATGGTAGGGCCAGACTGCAGCGATGAATACCTGTCATCATGACCTATGGTAGGGCCAGACTGTAGCGATGAATACCTGTCTCTCATCATGACCGATGGTAGGGCTAGACTGCAGTGATGAATACCTGTCTCTCATCATGACTGATGGTAGGGCTAGACTGCAGTGATGAATACCTGTCTCTCATCATGACCTATGGTAGGGCCAGACTGCAGCGATGAATACCTGTCATCATGAACTATGGTAGGGCCAGACTGCAGTGATGAATACCTGTCTCTCATCATGACCTATGGTAGGGCCAGACTGCAGTGATGAATACCTGTCTCTCATCATGACCTATGGTAGGGCCAGACTGCAGCGATGAATACCTGTCATCATGAACTATGGTAGGGCCAGACTGCAGTGATGAATACCTGTCTCTCATCATGACCTATGGGTAGGGCCAGACTGCAGTGATGAATACCTGTCTCTCATCATGACCTATGGTAGGGCCAGACTGCAGTGATGAATACCTGTCTCTCATCATGACCTATGGTAGGGCCAGACTGCAGCGATGAATACCTGTCATCATGAACTATGGTAGGGTCAGACTGCAGTGATGAATACCTGTCTCTCATCATGACCTATGGTAGGGCCAGACTGCAGTGATGAATACCTGTCTCTCATCATGACCTATGGTAGGGCCAGACTGCAGTGATGAATACCTGTCTCTCATCATGACCTATGCAGTGAATACCTGTCATCATGACCTATGCCAGACTGTAGCGATGAATACCTGTCTCTCATCATGACCGATGGTAGGGCTAGACTGCAGTGATGAATACCTGTCACTCATCATGACCTATGGTAGGGCCAGACTGCAGCGATGAATACCTGTCATCATGAACTATGGTAGGGCCAGACTGCGGTGATGAATACCTGTCTCTCATCATGACATATGGTAGGGCCAGACTGCAGTGATGAATACCTGTCTCTCATCATGACCTATGGTAGGGCCAGACTGCAGCGATGAATACCTGTCATCATGACCTATGGTAGGGCCAGACTGTAGCGATGAATACCTGTCTCTCATCATGACCGATGGTAGGGCTAGACTGCAGTGATGAATACCTGTCTCTCATCATGACCTATGATAGGGCCAGACTGCAGCGATGAATACCTGTCATCATGAACTATGGTAGGGCCAGACTGCAGTGATGAATACCTGTCTCTCATCATGACCTATGGTAGGGCCAGACTGCAGTGATGAATACCTGTCTCTCATCATGACCTATGGTAGGGCCAGACTGCAGCGATGAATACCTGTCATCATGAACTATGGTAGGGCCAGACTGCAGTGATGAATACCTGTCTCTCATCATGACCTATGGTAGGGCCAGACTGCAGTGATGAATACCTGTCTCTCATCATGACCTATGGTAGGGCCAGACTGCAGTGATGAATACCTGTCTCTCATCATGACCGATGGTAGGGCCAGACTGCAGTGATGAATACCTGTCTCTCATCATGACCGATGGTAGGGCCAGACTGCAGTGATGAATACCTGTCTCTCATCATGACCTATGGTAGGGCCAGACTGCAGTGATGAATACCTGTCTCTCATCATGACCTATGGTAGGGCCAGACTGCAGTGATGAATACCTGTCTCTCATCATGACTGATGGTAGGGCTAGACTGCAGTGATGAATACCTGTCTCTCATCATGACCTATGGTAGGGCCAGACTGCAGCGATGAATACCTGTCATCATGAACTATGGTAGACCCAGACTGCAGCGATGAAAAAGCATTCCCGTTGCGCCAAACAGAAGAGTTCCAATTTTTTCGGCATTGCACTGTAACCCAAAACATGCATATTGTTTCATTGGATAATGCTTGGAAACAGAATTGATGTTTTGCTCAATTCGAGATGTTTGAATAGCCCCATCTGAATGCTCGTATCCTAGTCAAAATTGTGATTGTTATGATTTTATGGCATGAAATTGCGAAACGAAAAGATCATGAATGGAACAATCGGTGCTTACCGTGAGTTTCCACGTTCTTCTCCTTGCACAGAAACGTGACACCCTTTCCCTTCGTTATAATGTTGCCCTTTGTTGGTTCATAATGTTACTATGACTGTTTGGGAGGATTGATATGGTGCAATATTTACTTTATAATTGACAAATATATACTATCGATACTTCGTCAATCAGTCGAAAACTAAACTTTTTGTTCGCCAGATTTATCTCCAGACCAAGAAATAATTTCTCGTCCTTTCTTGTACTTGGTGATCTGTCCACCTTTGTTATTTAGGCTTGTCTCCCGTCTGAGGACTAGAACCTTGTCACAAGTGCATGTCTGTGGACCAGTTAGTTTGAAGTGGACCACCGCGATCGGATTTCCTCTTGTCCTAATTACCGGAAGGGGACGAAAACATCCTTCGAGCATCTCTCCTAATATCCATCGTGCCGGTGATGGTTCTGCGAAAACCTTGTTAGTCTAGTAGAATTGAGTGGAATATTGATACAATGCTCAAGTTTTGAGGTGGTGGAAACTGGACTGCCCTTGAAGTCATAAAAAAAATTCCTCGTTCTTAATTATGAAACCAATACCACGGGTACGCTAAATACAGTTTATGAACGAAGAGAAATGCACACTGGTCCAAATCCGGTACTCGCACATTGCAGATCTCTCAACCTCCTCGAGAAACGTAAAAGAAGTACTTTGCCTGCCCTTATGGCGTCACATTGACGTCATATACGATTTTTGCTGTGTTAATTTCTCTCTAAAAGCTGCTCATTAAAGTGGGAAGTAATTTTTAGAGACGGAGTAAATTTTTTTGATGTATTTTGAGGTAGAAAATCATCTACTTCCGTAGCTAAGCTTCATCATTAAATTCAATATTTCGACCACGAGAGTACTAAAGAATCGTTTTCTTTCTCAAAATGTCATGGCTCCGAGATATTTGTATCTGATACCACATAAGCCGGTGCTAGGGGCCGTATGGTCATGTCAATTCAATATGTCCACATGAACATCTACAATCAAAGTGTGGCTGGAATACAAATCATCACAGGGTTCACTTTCGGTTCTTTTGATGTTTTAGAAATACGCAGTCAGTATATTTGTCTGTGGAGTAATATGACTTCTTGCCAGTATGCCGGCATCGTTTTCCACCACCCTTCTATAGTTGCTTTTAATGGAATGAATTTATGCATCACCTCGAAGAATCATTTTGCAATTTACGATACAGCTAATGTTATAAAATTTTGAGAAAAAGTGCAGGTCCAAAAATGCATTCTGAGCATCACCACAATGGGCAGCGAAATTCGTCTAGCAGTTCTGATAGAGCATTACGCAGATATTTGTTGTGGAATATTTCAGCTCTCTAGTTTCGTCGGTAAAGAACATATCGGCCTTTCCTAATTCAGTGTAGTGGAGTTACCAAATAACCAGTGCAAGTATGTGCCCTCTACATTCCTGAATGAGCGACTCTATCGGTGAACTGTCGTAGGCCACCGTAGTGTTCACCTAAAACATTTATAAACTCTTGATAGCCAGTTCCGGACTTTACTTCCATCCTCAAGCTACTAAAATATGTTTCTCCAATCTGGTCAGTAATTCTGCATGCCTTTCTAAAATACTTCTTTCTGTATATACATTCACGCATTTAGTAAAGCTCAGTTCTATTCAAGATCAGTACCTTGTTAAGTTGTTCTTTCCAAGTTATCTCGTGTGTGGAGTAAAAGAAAAAGTTCCTGATTTGGAACATCGATACATGTGTAACCCATTCCTGTGTGGATTGTTACAAAAAAGGTTATTGTTACGGCGTATAACTGCGAGTTTGGTAATCGCGTCTCTTAACTGGGTGCCGTCGACTGGCTGATGACTTTCATCGCTGCATACCATAAAAGGGCAAGATGAGACGTATAGAGGTTTTATGGTCCACAATTCTCCGTTCATAGACCGATTTGTTGAGAACACCTAGTCAAACGTTTTAAAGAAGATTACTTTGAATTACAAGCGTCTGGTCCGTCATTCATAATTCAGCCGTCGTCCATTAGAGAATATCCGCGTCCATAATCCAAAGACCTATTCCATATAACAGTATTAGCACCAAATTCAAAAAGACAATCATAGTATACATAAACATAGGCTTGTTTCCTGCAAGAGAGAAGCGGTCAACAGTTTTCAATGATGCCAGCAACACATCATGATGTTCCAAAAATATCAAATCCGTATCGCTGATCAGTATTCTTAATCCATAATATTCTTTGTAAAGTCATCTAAAGAATGATGTATCTCAGTCACGCTTTGATTGTGACTGTTCATATGAGCACCATGAGGATCTTGAAGTACATGGGTTCATACGGCCCCTAGCCCAGGGTTAAGCGGAATTAGACACAAGTTATGAAACGTAACGCCATAGAACTTACACGCTACCCTCGTATTTTGCTATCAGCATGCGATATGAATCGCCAAATTTGAGAAACTTTGAGTGGAGGCGCTTGGTGATGTAGCCCTGTTTTATAAGTTTCTGCAACAATGTTTTGTGACGTTGATTAAAATCGTCACATTTAACACAAGATCTAGCAAATGCTACTATGCGTGATATTTATACGCCATCGGCAGGTCCCACTGGAATATTACTGTCCAGAAAGGGATAGTTTACGATGTCGAAATTGTAATCATCTCTTTTGTCATACAGTCGACGAGAGAGAAGGCCCGCTTCATTTTTATAGAGATATAGGTCTAAATATGATGTGCCTGTAGGGTTATCTGTAGTTTCCTTCAAATCCTGTGAAGGTGGGTATATATCCTTCACTGCGTCATTTATATAGCGATTATCCACAGCGAGAAGATCGTCTATATACCGTTTGGTGAATGAGAAGGAACGGGCTTTGAATGGATCGGTTTTTGAAAGCGCCTGCATATAGTCATATTCATAAGAGAACAGATATAGGCCAGCCAACAGGGGTGCACAATTATTACCCATTGGAATACCTATATGCTGCTGATATATTGTGTTGCCAAATTTCAAATAGATATTATTAATGAGAAATTCAAGCAACTCTATAAACAAAGAAACATCCCATGAATGATATCTCTTGTATGTAGTAGAGCTAAAGAATGCTTTATGGCATCCGACATTAATATACCTACGATCAGTTTTCTTGAACACAGATACTATTAATGAACTTAGACGGTCAATAAGGTCCTGATGAGGGATTGTAGTATAGAAAGTCGAGAAATCCCATGTGGATACATGTCTATACGGTATGTGACCTTTAGCATCAAGTTCTTCCGTAAGACATTTTGAGTTTTTCAATATCCACATACATTCAACGCCAGAGATTTTAGAAATCGTGGCACAATACCTTTCCCAAAATGTGTTTACCTCCTGAAGGGCCCTCGTCAACAGAGTTGAAAAAAGCTTGGTGGTGCAGCTTCTAGAACCATGAGAGAGAGAGAATTAAGGTTTAACGTCGCATTCAGCAATATTTCAGCTATATAGCGAGCTTCTAGAACCAGCTATGAATCTAGCTTTGTAAGGTGATTTATGCATTTTGGGGTTCCAGTATACTTTTGGTATATCATTATTATGTTTGGTTGGAATACAAATACCTCTTTCCTTGAGAAACGTTTTGTGATTGTTAAATAAATCTTCCAGGGTAAATGCAGTTTGAGAGTAAGTAGACGTATTTGATGACGATATGTTTACACTCAATTCTTCAACCAGCACCTGGTAATAGTAATATTTACATATGAATATTATATTATTTGGAGCTTTGGCTGCTGGGACTATGACGAATTTACTCTGGAGATTTGCTAGAACTTCTTTCGAATTGGGGCTTCTCCGTACTTGTTTTGCTTGGGGAAGGGTACTTCTGTCAATATGGCGGATTGTTTCAACCAAGTACCAACCAAGACCTGTCGTGTTCACCAGACTCGTGGACGACGCCCTAGACGACAGCATGGTGGACCTTCCCATGGTGGACATTCCCAGACGTGAATAGCAACAGTGAGCTTGGTCAGGGTCAGAAGACTGAACTAGAAGAGTTCACAGATGTACTGCCATCAAAACCTGGCAGAACTGATTTAATTTAACATTCAATCAAAGCAATGACCGAGACACCCATCACTCCGAGGCCATATCGGATTCCATACGCCAAACGTCAGGAAGTCCAGACACTTCTAGACGACATGCTGAAATATTGATTCATTCGACCACCAAAGTCACCATGAACCTCACCAGTGTGGTGGTAGCAAAGAAGGACGGGATTTTACGCCTGTGTGTGGACAACAGGAAATTCATTGCCGTCAGTCTGTTTGACTCTTATCCTATGCCCATTCTATGAGTTGAGGCATTGGAGCAGCTTGGCTGTGCAAAGTACATCAACCGCTTGCATATGTCAAAGGGATACTTTGTCAGAGGACACCTATGAGAAATCAGCCATCATCACGCCATACGGATAATACGAATTCCATTCCATTTGGTCTGAAAACGGCTCCATTAACGTTCACACGACTCGTGAACATCATCCTGGCACGTCTCAGAACGTGATTGCCTAATTCCACGATGTCATTGTCCCTAGTGGCACATGAGAACACATACAACATCTGTAATCGCTGTTTGAGTAGCGTCGCGAGGCTAACGTCACCATGAAACCATCGAAGTGTGACTTTGGATCTAGTGAAATTCCTTGCCTGGACCATATTGCTGGAAGTGGGGGTATCAAAACCGACCCGGCCAAGACTGAAGCGATTATTATTTACAAGCGTCTGGTCCGTCATTCATAATTCAGCCGTCCTCCATTAAAGAATATCCGCGTCCACAATACGAAGACCTATTCCATATAACAGCATTAGCACCAAATTCAAAAAGACAATCATAGTATACATAAACATAGGCTAGTTTCCTCAAGAGAGAAGCGGTCAACAGTTTTCAATGATGCCTCCAAGACAAGGCTAATTATCCCTTACCGACATCAAAAACGGGGATTCGTTCCTTTCTAGGGATGACGGGGGTACTAAAGGAAGCTCGTAAGGAACTATGCGGAGTTGGTCGTACCCCTTTATAAGATGTTCAAAAGGGGTCATCAAACAACATCAAGTGGACAAAAGAGTCTGTCAGCAGCTTCAAAGCCATCAAAATTGCTTCCACGTCTGCACCGGTCTTTGTAAATCCAGATTTCATCAAGGAGTTCATCTTGCAGACTGACACAAAGGACTTCACCATTGAAGCAGTCGTCACTCAGGTCATGGATGGACACGACCATCCTGTAGCATTCCTTGGTCCCAATAGAGTATGGTATGGAGTAAAAGATAAAGTTCCTGTGTGGAAGATCGATGAAACCCGTTCCTGTGTGAATTGTACGCTATTGTTACAGTAGGGCTTATTGTTACGGCGTGTAACAGGCAGGAGTAATCCGATTCTCAGTAAAGGATACTGACTCGATTGAAGAGATTTTTTCAGAGACCGTTCATCATATTTAATGTTTCTTGCACAACGGCCGTTCTTTAAATACAGACAGCATCTGTTCTTCGTTTTAAATACGACAGGAGCAGAGTTATTATTATCAGTAAGAGCCACTGGACTCGATTTAAGAGATCTTTACAGTGTCACTTCAACATTTTTAATATACTTTTTTTCTTGCAAAACCGCCGCTGTTTGAATAGAGAAAGCGTCTGGCCTTCATATGTGACGAAATGAGCAGAGTAGTAGTGTCTACTGAAAAAAGGTAACCTTTTGCCGGGGGAGGTAACTCTTGCATCCGACAGGGGGCGCTGTTTCCATGTTATAGTATAGGGAGCGGCCATGCACGGCCTTTGTCCTCTGGGCCGCAAGGCCGCTATAGTTCCGGCACTTCTGGTCACATGACCTTTCACCTCGAATCCCACCGCGGTGATGTGGTCATGTCTGGCGGTGATGCGGTCGCGGAAAAAAGCTTCCGCGGAGAAAAACTAGTCCCCAGAATTCAAATACGCTGCATGGTCCGATTGGGTCGTATGAGGTATCAATGTGAAGCATTCGTGAAGGGGCATCTGATGGGCTGGGTGTGAGGTTCAAATAGCGTCATTCTGCGCATGCGCGGTGGACCAAGGGTATGGAAATAGACGTTTTGGGGTCTAGGGCAACCCCTAATGGTCCGCTGGAGTCGAATGAGGTATCAATGTGAAGCCTATGTGAGGGGCATCTGACTGTACTAGTGGCTCGGGCGTTGTCATCATTCTGGGCATGCACAGACAGGGAATTGTGGGAAAACGGTATGAAAATAGACGTTTTGGGGTCGAGGGGAGCCCCTAGTGGGCCGATGGAGTTGTATGAGGTATCAATGTGAAGCCTATGTGAGGGGGCATCTGACTGGACTAGTGTCTCGGTCGTGGTCACCATTCTGCGCATGAGCAGACAGGGAATTGTGGGAAACGGGTAGGGAAATAGACGTTTTGGGGTCTAGGGGAGCCCCTCGTGGTCCTATGGAGTCGTATGAGGTATCCATGTGAAGCATTCGTGAAGGAGCATCCGACTGGGTGGGTGACACGTGGAACTGACGTCATTCTGCGCATGCGCAGTAGACCAAGGGTATGGAAATAGACGTTTTGGGGTGTAAGTGGGTCCCTGGTGGTCCGATGGGGTCGAGTAAGGTATCAATGTGAGGGGGCATCTGCCTGGACTAGTGTCTCGGCCGTTGTCAACATTCTGCGCATGCGCAGGCAGAGAATTGTGGGAAAAGGGTATGGAAATAGACGTTTTGGGGTCGACATGGGCCACTATTGGTCCTACGGAGTCGTATGAGGTATCAATGTGAAGCAGTCGTGAAGGAGCATCCGACGGGGTGAGCAAGATGTGGAACTAACGTCATTCTGCGCATGCGCAGTAGACCAATGTGTGTCCGTGTTCATGCGCAGACAGGGAATTGTGGGAAAAGGGTATGGAAATAGACATTGTGGGGCCCACATGGGCCACTATGGGCCCGATGGAGTCATATGAGGTGTTATTTTGAAGGTCTCGTGAAGGAGCACCCGACTGGACTCGTGGTTCGTCCGTGTTCAAGAGTCTGCGCATGCGCAGTCTGGCCGTAGTATAGAAATATACACATGGGCGTGTGTTTGGTGTACTCAACCCCATATGGGTCCATGGTTGAGGTTTGATGGTGTGGGTTCTGCGCAAGTGGGTGTGACGTCACTTCCGGTTTCACTAAAACTACCTCCGAACACAGAAGAGTTCCAATTTTTCCTTAGACATTATGCATGTACTTTCAACATCCGGGTTTCCCACCGTCTGTATGGAATGCATGTATCCCGTAGAGCTACGTATAGGCGCGCATGTGTGACAGGGTCTATAAAACACACTGCTCTGATCCTGGAGCAGTGGTTCGATCCATGTTAGCAGATGGCGACGACAATGAGGGTCGACGCCAGATCCTAAAAGAGTTCACAGAAGCGGTCCTCAACAGAGTGGACTCGATGGAGGGGGGTGCTATCACCCACCACTACTGGACAATGACAGCCATCCTTGATGCCCGGGCTATGGACCACGAGCGCTCACGCCGGAACCACCGACGGCTCGTTGGCCTCGTCATGGTTTTTGCCCTATTGACCCTAACGCTGTGGTAGTGACAGTGGGACTTCACCATAAATACGAGAGACCGTCAGTGTGTGCGTCATTCGGCATTTCGTCAACCATGTCACCAGTCCTACGAGCCGTTCTTCCCCTCGCCCCTGAGGTGGGATTACACGTCTATGAGGATAAAGTCACCATCGTGGGAGACCGTCAAGTTTGCTGGTCGGACCCTGAGACAGTATCGACTACCGTTACCCTACACCGTGATGGCTGGACCAAATTTAAACGGGTGTTGAGCGGTGAGCTCGACGGAGACCTAATCCACATCGAGAACGCCAACTACGTACACCGTGGACCCTTCTTTGCCCGTGTGGGGCGTTACCACAATCCCACGCAAAGCTTCACCCTAGACCCCGATCTTTGGACGGCCTTGGAGAAAGTGGTGCCTATTGTGGACCAGCTGTTTACACCGGACGAGCGGTCAGCTGTTCAGTTGGGATGGTCTCGTGCTATTGAGGACGCGCTGGCTGAACCCAATGAACAAATTTCTAGCAATGAACCAGACGACGATGCCATTGATTATCCGGCTAGACTCAGTCAACCTAGGATATATACAACGGTGGTAGAACCCGAACATCAGACTTCGTTATAAATAAACCATACTCACCGGGTCCATTATCATTTTGTCACCATGAAGCGTTGGGAGAAGGTGTTGGATAACTTATACTACAGTCCCGACAGTCCGGCGGCCTATAGTGCATTGTCGGCTCTCTATCGAGCGGCCAAGCCCCAGGGGATACAACGGGCACAAGTTCGAGATTGGTTAAAAAAACAAGACACCTATACCTTACATCGAGCTGCCCGCCGCCATTTTCCACGGAACCGGGTCATCGTGGGAGGACTAGATGCCCAATGGCAAGCAGATTTGGTCGATATGAGCGCCTTTGCCAAAGACAACGATGGGAATCGGTATATCTTGACGTGCATCGATATCCTGTCAAAGTATGCGTGGGTGGTACCCATCCGGACGAAAACTGGGGCGAATCTCATAGCGGCGTCCAAGGACATCTTCAAGACCGGGCGCAAACCCTTGTATTTGCAAACCGACGAAGGCACGGAATTCCTCAACAGACCGTTCCAAGCCTTTCTCAAGAAACAGAAGGTCTTCTTCTTTCACACCTACAACGAGACCAAGGCTTCCGTTGTGGAAAGGTTCAACAGGACATTCAAAGGCCGCATGTATAAATATTTCACCTATAAGAATACAAGGCGGTACATCGATGTTCTCCCGAAACTTGTAAGTGGTTACAATCGAGCCTATCACCGAAGTATACAGAGAGCCCCCATTACCGTGACCCAACGCAATGAAGACCAAGTCCGGCGTGTCTTGTACCTCATACAATCGCAGCGAATGCCGAAGAAGGAGTTCAAGGTCGGGGACCCTGTACGGATCAGTAAAGTCAAGGGCAAGTTCGAGAAAAGTTACTTGCCCAACTGGAGCGATGAGCACTTCCTGATTAAACGGCGCCTACCCCGACAGCGGCGAGTCTATGAACTGGAAGATCTTCAAGGGGAACCGTTGCTAGGGACGTTTTACGAGTTGGAATTACAACCTGTCGTAAAAACAAAGCAAGACTACTATACGGTGGAACGCATCGTAAAAACCGAACGTCGACGTGGCATCCAATTTTATTTCGTCAAATGGCAAGGCTGGCCCAGCTCCTCCAATTCATGGGTCGCGGCCAACCAGGTGAAACGACTATAAAACCAGACACCACCGCCATCATCCTTCATTCCACGTTCGACCATGAACACAGTGCAACCGTCTCTGAACACAGCGTCGCCCAAAAGGCGCAAAGCACAAGTGGGCGTTGTAGTGATATTGCTAACCCTGCTGAGTGTGTTGTACGGAGGTGTGTTTTACGACGTAGCCTATCTCAGCACTCTACTTATCCCACCAAAGACACAACCACCAGCCGCCAGTCAAAACAGTCTACAGATAGCACCAGTCAATCCCGTGACCGAAACGAGCCCAGTCATCACCACCACATCACGTGTACAGGCTACATCGAGTATAGAGTCAACACCTACACCAAGTGCACCCACTACGTCTGAAAATCCACCGGATTTCATCACTCACAGTGAACGCCCATCGACAACGGTACCGGAGCTCGACGCACCGACGACCGCAGTTCACTCGTACCAAATTTACAAGAGTGGGTTACCACGACAGCGGATACACCTCCAACCATGGACCCTCGGTGGCAACATCCCTTCACCTGCGTCATCGCAGGACCGACGGGTTCCGGCAAAACGCACTTCGTCAGGAAGCTCCTCGAACACGCCGACAGCATGATTACTCCACCCATTGCCCGAGTCGTGTGGTGTTACGGAGAATGGCAGGCGGCGTATGCAGCAATGCCCCACATCACGTTCGTGGAAGGGCTACCCAACCTGGCCGATTTGGAACCGGACACCTGGTGGTTCTGGATGATCTCATGGCGGAGACGGATGCGCGGGTCACCCAACTGTTTACCAAAGGCAGCCATCATCGACGTCTCAGCATCATCTACATTGTGCAGAATCTGTTCAGTAAAAACAAAGAACATCGGAACATCAGCTTAAATGCTCACTACCTGGTGGTCTTCAAAACCCCGAGAGATACCACTCAAGTACTGCACCTGACGAGACAGATGTACCCTGGACGCACTGCGTTTGCGTTGGAAGCCTTTAAAGATGCGACAACCCCTCAGCACGGGTATATGCTCTTCGACCTAAAGCAAGCCACCCCCGACCACCTTCGACTACGGACCGGTATCTTTCCCGGAGACACCCACCACGTGTACATGTAAAAATAATGTAAACACACCCACAGTGGTTCCCCCGCAGCTGGGGTGTGTGTTTGATGTTGGGGATAATAAAAGAATTAATACCACATCATGGTTGACTTTTGTCTCTGTTCAATATTCACGATGTAGGTAGATAAAAAGGGCTGGGTTGTGGGTTCTAGCATCTGCTCGAGTACGGAAGCATGCTCCGACGCTCCGTGTATTGAAGACGGCCCCACCCGAGTTGGTTCGAACCATTGTACGCGGCGCAGACCCTGCTCTCGTGTGCTGTCTGTGTGAGATTGGACTCAATATCTTAAAAGGCAACGTACCACTGACTCCGGCTCAGAAGGCGAAGTTGGCCAAGCATAAGACAGGTCTGCGAACCTTAGTCCAGAAGCGAGTCTCTCAAACACAAAAGAAAAAGGTGTTACAGCAAGACGGCTTTCTCGGAGCCGTTTTAGCACCGTTGGCGGCTTCCGTGTTGGGTCCAGTATTGGGTGGACTGTTCGGCCGACAATGAACCACACGAAAAAAATGGTCCTCGTCGAACCTCGGCTCCTTCAAAACCTCCAATCACCGTACCCCGTACCCTCTACGGTGAAGACGATCAACACACTCGATGAAGAGATGCGTCAGATCTTACAACGACCGGGGTTAAGCGACAGTGAGAAAGTACAACATTACAATGAAACGCTTCAGCGGTACATGACGTTCATGGACCAATACAAAACCCTCTCTACCCCAGCAGCAGCACCACCACCACCAACCTCAGCACCGCTCCAACAGCCGCCATTACCAGGGGTACGACCCACAGCCCCACAGTGGGTCGAAGACGAAGTCCTGAAGAGTGTACCTGCATCGTTCAAGAAACAAGCTGGCCTGGTATTACAACGAATGAAACAGAATCCTAACATGACTTGGAATGATAAAGGTGAACTCCTGGTACAGAATCAGGTGGTCCCCGGTACCCACATGACGGATTTAGTGAATGACCTGATGCGTCAACGCAGGTCGCACACGAATCCTCGAGGATGGGAGGTCTTCGCTCAAGGCTTGAAAGACATGCATGTACCACAGGAATTGGTGGGGAACCCCGAGCGCTGGGCCTGGATGCAGCGTGAATCGCCGGTGCACGCACAACGACAGACTCCACAACCTTCTCGGGAGTGGGAACCGGAGTCTCCCCCCAAAACACCACCACGGCGCGCACCTACTTCTTCACCCCTTTTACCACGCCACCCCCTGCAACCACCAAGATCTAAGTCACCGCGACCATCACGACGATTAGCGCCCAAGGGCTGGGAGAAGTATTAAAACCAACAACAGCAGCAGGAAAGCTCAGTCGTCATGTTTTACCTCACCCTACCCAGTAACAGCTCGGCTGATGTGTTTCCTGACAACACCTTGACCAAGTACGTGACCCAGTTACCGCAACCGTTGCATTTACCTGGACGCTGGGAATGTGGTCTCGTGGATATCCAATACCCTTACTCGTGGTACAACGTGCGAGGTGGTGAAGTGTGGTACGAGGTGACCTACGAAGGACAAGAAACCCGACCCGGGCTGAGAAGTCTGATGCATTATAAGTCTCTAAGGGACGTCACGCATACTTCACAACCCATAACAACTTTTCCCTTCAAAAATCATGTGGAGTTCGATTACAACGCACACAACGACAAGGCCAGTCTCACGCTCAGCCCCAACGTGAGTGTCGAAATCAGTCCTACCCTACAGCAAATGCTGGGTTTCAATCTACAGGGGTACGCTGGCCCCACCGGCGAGATAGGCCACATCCCGATGGACATGCGTGGTGGTATGTATGGCCTGTACATCTACTCAGACGTGGTCGATGCACACATTGTCGGAGACAGCAACGTACCTCTACTACGCGCCTGCCCGGTGAAAGGCAAGTATGAAGCTCAAGTCACCCACAGTTTCAGGCACATCGTTTATCTACCCGTCAGTCAGACCGATATTAGCTCCATCGTCATCGATATAAGAGACGACACCGGTCAACCGATCGCATTCGAGCGTGGGAAGGTGGTGCTGACACTTCATTTCCGTCAAGTCCGAGCGGTTCACTTTGCATAATGAAGGTGCCTTACGAGTGCGATGCACGCAGCTATATGGACTATTATGCCCAACATGCCGGGGGTAGCTTTCCGGTCTTTGCAGGTACACGCATGCAACGAGGACACGGGCTGGGGAACATACTCGGGAGCATCGTCAAAACGTTCCTCCCCTTGGTGACGCGTGGGGTCAAAGCGATCGGCAAACAAGCGGTACGCAGTGGACTGCAAGTCGCGGGTGATGTCTTGGGCGGTGCGGCACCCAAAGAAGCACTGAAACGCCGAGCCAAAGAAGCAGGAGGCGTCTTGGTCGCCAAAGCACAACGCACCGTAGGGAATAAAAGACCTGCACCACCGAGACCACGCACCAGTCGACGACCGACCCAGCGACGACGCACATCGAAGACCAAGGATATCTTTTCTTGAACATGGCTTTCATTCACGCCGAGTCGTGTCCTTCTACCAACAGTGAATTTGATTTATGGACCGTTCCACCTACTCCGATCAGTGCCGAAGAGGGCCAATGGGTGGAACATCTCCCCCTTTCCAGCATTACAGCCACAGGCCCCATTGAATTCACCATCACCAACGCAGATACGACCTACCTGGATTTAGCCCATACGTACCTATATGTGAAAGCTAAAATCACCAATAAAGATGGGTTTGTCCTCAAAGCAGATGCACCCGTGGGTCCAGTGAATCTCTGGCTTCATTCGCTATTCCAGCAAGTGGATATAGCCCTCAGTGATAAACTGGTGAGCGCCTCAACGAACACGTACCCGTACCGAGCCTACATCGAAACACTATTATTTGACAGCCCCGTTGTTCTACCGAGATACCCCGGGCAATATGGAAGCGAGTCCCGATAATGACGGCTATACGGAGAGAGTGGATGCCACAGCAGAGAGTCACTCGGTCGATATGATGGGACGTCTGCATGCGGACTTATTCATGCAGGACCGATACCTCTTGAATGGAGTACCTGTCAAAATACGACTAGTGCGCGCAACGCCTGCGTTTGCCTTGATGGCCCCGAGTGAGGACCTCGAGTTTAACATTGTCATCCAAGAGGCCAGTCTGTTTGTACGCAAAGTGAAACTGAGCCCAGGTGTACAGTTGGGGCACATCAGAGCCTTGGAGAAAAAACCAGCCCAGTACCCGATTCGACGAGTACAGACCAAGGTCTTTTCCGTCCCTAAAGGGAATATGATTGTCAATCAAGAAAACCTGTTCCTGGGGGATTTGCCCAAGCGTTTAACCCTAGCCTGTGTGGAGAACGTCAGTTATAATGGGACTCTCTCGAGGAATCCGTTCAATCTAAAACCGTTCAACATCAATTTCGTGGCCCTGCATGTGGATGGCCAATAGGTACCGGCACGCCCCTTACAACCTAACTTTGGAACGGCCAATTACATCCGGAGCTATCTGAACCTCTTCACAGCAACTGGCCAAATCAACCAAGATGAGGGAAATATGATCAGTCGAGACGATTTCGGCAAAGGATACACATTGTTCTGTTTCGATCTGACCCCCACCTTAGACAACGATCATCAACTGAGTCTCGTCAAGAAAGGCAACTTAGGCTTGGAACTGCATTTCGGGACACCTTTACCGAAAACCATCAATGTGATTTGCTACGCTGAGTTCGACAACATTATTCAAATCGATAAAAGCCGTAACGTCCTGTGTGACTTTGCCACCTAACATGGATACAGACCAGATACGCACCGTGCTGGAGAATGACCATGGGACACGCATGGTCTTTCAAGGAGTGTTCGCCCGAGGATGTGTTCCCATTAGACCGTGTGTATCCTGCTGCTTACGTCCTGAATACAGACCCGATGAATCGGCCCGGTCAACACTGGGTGGCCGTGTACTTGACAGAAGAGCAGGGCGAATACTTTGACCCGTACGGCCTACCACCCCTCCATCCCGATTTAACAGACTTCATGGATCAAGGCACAGAGACGTGGTGTTGGAACACCAAAACGTTGCAAAGCCTGACCAGTAGTGTGTGCGGGCAATATTGCTTGTTTTACCTGTACCATCGATGTCGGGGACATTCCATGCAGACGATCGTCCACATGTTTGACGAGTACCCCAAGGCCGAGGACCGAGATGTACTCGTATATGACTGGGCTGCCGTTCATTTCAATGTACAAGTCCCGTTCTGGGCTTAAGTTTTTTCACGTAAAGCCCCCTGTTCCGGGCTTCAGTTTTTTCACGTGGTTGTTCTCACGTTGTTGTTGTTCACTGAATAAAAAAAAATGAGATCTCAAAAATCTGTCTTGCGTGTTTTCTGTGTGAGCATGAATGCCCCATGTGGGGACATGTGGGGATTCAGTTCATGAATGGGTTGAGAAAATAGCCAATCAGTGGCCTAGGATGGGATCAAATGTAACCCATCAATGCCTAGAAAACAATGCAAGAGCACTGCAGTAAAATAAAGAGCCAATGAAATCAGCCCACAGACCAAGTGCATGTTTTGGTCTAGGTTAAGAGTGGGCATTCCAACATTTGACGAGAAGTTACAAGTTACAAGAGCAACAGGTGGAGTGAAGTGAGGTTCGAGGTGTAGGTAAAGACCAGGAAGACGGCGAGTGGAGACTCGTCCAACACCTATAGATTAAGTTTAATATATTTATTAAGTTTTTTTCGTGCCAATACGGTTCTGTGGAAAACTGAGGGTTCCCCACTGGCCATCTCACATAGGGAAATAGACGGTAATATTGTCGGAGACCCTCCTCTATACATGGATGCTTCGGAAGAATGGATAAAAGCTAGGCTAAGGAAAAATTGGAACTCTTCTGTGTTCGGAGGTAGTTTTAGTGAAACCGGAAGTGACGTCACACCCACTTGCGCAGAACCCACACCATCAAACCTCAACCATGGACCCATATGGGGTTGAGTACACCAAACACACGCCCATGTGTATATTTCTATACTACGACCAGACTGCGCATGCGCAGACTCTTGAACACTCTTGGACGAACAAGGCGTCCAGACGCACGGACGACACACTAGTCCAGACGGCTGCCCCTTCACGAGAGCTTCAAAATAAGACCTCATACGACTCCATCGGACCCATAGTAGACAACCTAGACCCGAAAACGTCTATTTCCATACACTTGGTCTACTGCGCATGCGCAGAATGACGTTAGTTCACATCTTGCTCACCCCGTCGGATGCTCCTTCACGACTGCTTCACATTGATACCTGATACGACTCCGTAGGACCAATAGTGGCCCATGTCGACCCCAAAACGTCTATTTCCATACCCTTTTCCCACAATTCTCTGCCTGCGCATGCGCAGAATGTTGACAACGGCCGAGACACTAGTCCAGGCAGATGTCCCCTCACATAGGCTTCACATTGATACCTTACTCGACTCCATCGAACCACCAGGGACCCACTTAGACCCCAAAACGTCTATTTCCATACCCTTGGTCTACTGCGCATGCGCAGAATGACGTCAGTTCCACGTGTCACCTACCCCGTCGGATGCTCCTTCACGAATGCTTCACATGGATACCTCATACGACTCCATAGGACCACGAGGGGCTCCCCTAGACCCCAAAACGTTCCATACCCTTTTCCCACAATTCCCTGTCTGCGCATGCGCAGAATGGTGACCACGACCGAGACACTAGTCCAGTCAGATGCCCCCTCACATAGGCTTCACATTGATACCTCATACAACTCCATCGGCCCACTAGGGGCTCCCCTCGACCCCAAAACGTCTATTTTCATACCGTTTTCCCACAATTCCCTGTCTGCGCATGCGCAGAATGATGACAACGCCCGAGCCACTAGTACAGTCAGATGCCCCCTCACATAGGCTTCACATTGATACCTCACTCGACCCCAGCGGACCATTAGGGGCTGCCCTAGACCCCAAAACGTCTATTTCCATACCCTTGGTCCACCGCGCATGCGCAGAATGACGCTATTTGAACCCCACATCCAGCCCATCAGATGCCCCTTCACGAATGCTTCACATTGATACCTCATACGACCCAATCGGACCATGCAGCGTATTTGAATTCTGGGGACAACTTTTTCTCCGCGGAAGCTTTTTTCCGCGACCGCATCACCGCCAGACATGACCACATCACCGCGGAGGGATTCGAGGTGAAAGGTCATGTGACCAGAAGTGCCGGAACTATAGCGGCCTTGCGGCCCAGAGGACAAAGGCCGTGCATGGTCGCTCCCTATACTATAACATGGAAACAGCGCCCCCTGTCGGATGCAAGAGTTACCTCCCCCGGCAAAAGGTTACCTATTTTCAGTAGACACTACTACTGAGCAGCCTTTTTTCCAGTAAGAGCTACTGGGCTTGATAAAAACACTGTATTGGCCGTGATATACGATATATATATATCTCTCTCTATTTAAGGAACGGCATTTAAAGAAAAAGGTATATTAAATATGAGTTTTACAGTCTCTGGATTTTTTTTTTAATCCAGTAACGCTTACAAAAAAACAAATCTGCTCCTGTCGTAAGTTTACCACAGCGGATCACAGCGTAAATCAAAGATATATCATAAATGATATGTACTTTCATGACTTTGAGTTTGTCTCCTGATGAAAGGTATACCTTGGAAATATTTAAGCTATAGGTACTAAAATTATCCGAAACAACATACCCACTGTACTTTAATACAATATACATGTTTGGAATTAACTCTATATAATATCGAACAGATTGTCGAGTCGGGACATGCCCACCAGTAGTATAGAAACAGCGAATTCTTTATTATTGACCTAGTTTTGGGGTTGCCGCTGGGGCCGTGACGTTGCCCCCCCCCCCCCCAACCCCCAAAGTAGGTTAATAATAAATGGGTTTGCGGTTTCGAATTATCGAAAAGCACACCGCGGGCACATTCACCAGTATGTAGGGTGGTTGGGGAGACAATGGACCCGACAGTGATAACATAAAAATGATCCATGACAGGTGGCACGTCTGGAAATATCGGGTGTGTGACCTGCGCAGCGAGGGAGTGGGAATTTCCTACGCTGACGGACTTGTTTCAGACAGGGTCTGAGAAGAAAAAACGATGTGGAATGAAAAGGTATTTAGAACTACATATAATTGATCTAATATGGACAATACTCCTGAATATGCGTAATACACAGAAACGTATATGTCCTGTTTCGTGTCTATATCGACTTGTAATTAGTGCGACACGAGTATAGAGCTTTTTGTGGTCACCCATTCATGTTCAGAAATATTAATAGATGAGAGAAACGTCCGTATGACATAAAACACTCTATAAGCAAGGAACATAACTCTGAAAGAAGCATATAAACTTAGGTCTTGGAAAAAAAATGCGGAAACGGTGAGCCATAGCCTGAAATACTAGCAAATTGTTGTGAAGCAAAGTGTAAGGTCCGGTCGATCAGGCTGGCGCTGTAGAGTATGACTGAAGGGGTCTTGCGGCCGTTGCGTACCTTCTGCTGGGAACATCATAGTCCTACATTCAGTAGGAAGGCCTGTGATGTGAGTTTTGCGGTAGTACACGTGGGCCATACAGGGTCCAAATGTGTCGTGCGTGGTGTCATATTGAAGCTCCCATTGGGTAGAGCAAACTAGGTGGTGATTTTTTTCTGGTCACGTCATTGTGCACATGATCAGCCGGGAGTACAGGTGCTCGGACGGGAGTAGTATGGAAAGTTTTGGGGGATTTGTGGTAATTTTTTTATTTTTTTTATTATTTTTTTTTAACTGAGCAAAGTGTAGGGCATGTGGATTCGATTTACTCTGTAGAGAACAACTGGAGGGGTGGTTGGTTGACTTCAGCCGGTGACGTCAGTGTGCGCGAACACTCGACAAGAAGGCTTGTTTTGGGCGATAGAGAAGCCATACGGAGCCCAAATGTGTCGCATGTGGTATTATATTGAAACGCTCAAACGGCGCTGCTTTCCACTTTGACCAGCGATGTCATTGTGCGCATGCGCAGTCGAGACCATTGAAGGGACGTCATCGCCGGGAGTAACGTCATCACTGGAAGCACCATCATCACATGTACGTCCGCTCGTCTGATGGTGCCGCCAGTACTCTTGCCCCTTGTAGCATAGGGTGCAGTCCACACTAGCCACGGTTTCGCACAACGTGGCCCTCCCTAATTTCATAATAAGGAACGTGACAGCACGTAACCATTCCTCCAAACGGGCATATAACAATTGCTGGTTGATAGGGCCTAGGCTACAGAGTTAATCTTGCCGGGAAGTGATTATATTTGCAGGCCAAAATCCGCACTTTTTTCGAGGCGCGGAAATGAGTCCTTTATGGCGATAAATTTTTACCAAAAAATAAATAGGCCGATTCCCTGTTTTGGGTTTGTTGTTTTTTTTTTCGTTTTTTTCCGCTTTTTTAAAATGCCCGTTGGACGGGAAAACACTTTCACACGCATAAAAAGTAAATCATTTCAAACATTTTCCCTCGGTGGTGGGTCGAAATGACAAATTTTCATATATTTTATGGAGTTTTTCAGAAAAGTTTAAGGAGGATTGCGTGTCTTGCGATTTCAGTTTCAATAGCTCACTTGTCTCCTATAATAATGGCACGAGTATGCCCATTCAGAAAATATATAAGTTTACAGGGTTTTTGTTGAAGAATTCACAACTATTTATGGCCGAAGAGCCGAACCAATGCCGGTTTTCAGCCGCACATAATTTATGTGTGGACTGCATCCATAGGCTTCAGACGGCATCGTCAGGCGATGACACCCCCTTCCGACCAAACTCGCCACCAGCACCCTAGTCTCTGCTCAAGTTTCTGACTGATCAACTCTTTCAACAAACCAGTGATTTGCTGTTGTGATCCCTTACATGAAAGCTGGACAAAAAAATATCCATTACTGCGAGTATCTTCGTTTCGAGGACCGAAACTGGAAAACTCCTTAATTGGTTTATTTTTTTATATTTTTAAACCATATGTACTTACAGCATTGCATCAATGACAGAAAGAAACGGAAATGATTAACTCTTCAAAGATTGCCGCAAAAATAGATCGGATGTTTTCTAATGAACTTCAGGCTTATTTTCCCGTTGTGAAGAGAAATGCATCAAATTAGCACCGCTGTAATTGCATTGTTCGTGGAAGGCAAGTGGCATATTATATAAGTCAATCTGCCTAAGTCGATTTCTTTGTTGGCATTGATTTAATGTCACTTGTCACCACAAGGTGTTGCGCATTGCAAATATTTGAAGTTTTATCTTATTTCTAAGATCAGGAGGTCTTTTAGCAGCTGGTCATTTGTATAGCCCCTTGTAACACGCAACATACACGTGCTGCCATATCTGTTTATGTATTGAAGGATTCACGGAAAGCAACTGACCCTTTGTTCCTAACTTTTATCAGTCATTGTCAATAGCTGATGTAGAAAGATTTCTAATAGATGTTGATTAATATTTTTTTTTTTTTGTCATTCGATTTTGCGCTCAATATGGTTGTTTGCTGAATCGAAAATATAAATAAGTGTATTTTGTGTCAGCAAAGTGAAACGACGTATACGTAATTTATACCAGTGTGCACTTCACATGATATTTTTTGATTAATTGAAAAATCAAGGTACTTGTACTTTGTGTGTAAAACTGCTTTATGGCCGAGATGAGTAATGGCATCTTCGTTCATGTGTTACGTGTCAAACACAGTGTGAAACTTGCCAAATTACAGTTCCACTCAAAAAAAGGAAATATTTGGTTTCGTAAGGAAAAGTGCGAAAAAACCTCGTCAGGCGATGACACCCCTTCCGACCAAACTCGCCACCAGGGGTCGCTTTGATTTCGAGATTGCCTTCCGAGGATGTCCCTTCCGGCTATGACGACACTTCTGTGTTGTCGCGTTACGTTAGGGAACGAAGGGTACGCTCCACAGTAACGGGCCCTTCTGATTTCGTAATAAGGTAGACAGTCCGTTTTTTGCAACATATCTTTAACATCATCCTGATCAGCATTGCCAGTGCTGCAAACGGATCCATACGGATGGATGGAAGGGTTCGTCTACACATTCACTGGGCCAGGCAGTATACCCCTTGGCTTTGTGTAAAAATCATGACTCAATTGCGGCGAGAAAATCTGACAAAATACGGGTAGGTCGACCCCCACTTTTTTCGCCTTTTTAAGTTGGCAACGGACCTGGGAACACAGGCAGAAATTTTATTGAAATCACTCTTAAAAAATTTCTGAAAATTGGCCTGAAGTATGAATCATTGGAAATTACATTCTATTTGCCCATGGGGCACAACTCAGTGTGACGTATCGGTCGCAGAGTAGAATAGGGAATGAAGACTAAACTGAGCTATGTGGCAACCCATAAATTTAAAAGGGGACTACTTAAGGGCTTTAAAATGACATATCTATTATACTGGAAAACAATAGTCTATAATCAGCCAGCCACCACCCTGACCACCACCCTAGTCTCTGCTCAAGTTTCTGACTGATCAACTCTTTCAACAAACCAGTGATTTGCTGTTGTGATCCCTTACATGAAAGCTGGACAAAAAAATATCCATTACTGCGAGTATCTTCGTTTCGAGGACCGAAACTGGAAAACTCCTTAATTGGTTTATTTTTTTATATTTTTAAACCATATGTACTTACAGCATTGCATCAATGACAGAAAGAAACGGAAATGATTAACTCTTCAAAGATTGCCGCAAAAATAGATCGGATGTTTTCTAATGAACTTCAGGCTTATTCTCCCGTTGTGAAGAGAAATGCATCAAATTAGCACCGCTGTAATTGCATTGTTCGTGGAAGGCAAGTGGCATATTATATAAGTCAATCTGCCTAAGTCGATTTCTTTGTTGGCATTGATTTAATGTCACTTGTCACCACAAGGTGTTGCGCATTGCAAATATTTGAAGTTTTCTCTTATTTCTAAGATCAGGAGGTCTTTTAGCAGCTGGTCATTTGTATAGCCCCTTGTAACACGCAACATACACGTGCTGCCATATCTGTTTATGTATTGAAGGATTCATGGAAAGCAACTGACCCTTTGTTCCTAACTTTTATCAGTCATTGTCAATAGCTGATGTAGAAAGATTTCTAATAGATGTTGATTAATATCCCCCCTCTTGTATTTTCTCCGTCATTTTCAGATTTTTTTTGATTTTTTTTTTGTCATTCGATTTTGCGCTCAATATGGTTGTTTGCTGAATCGAAAATATAAATAAGTGTATTTTGTGTCAGCAAAGTGAAACGACGTATACGTAATTTATACCAGTGTGCACTTCACATGATATTTTCTGATTAATTGAAAAATCAAGGTACTTGTACTTTGTGTGTAAAACTGCTTTATGGCCGAGATGAGTAATGGCATCTTCGTTCATGTGTTACGTGTCAAACACAGTGTGAAACTTGCCAAATTACAGTTCCACTCAAAAACAAGAAATATTTGGTTTCGTAAGGAAAAGTGCGAAAAAACCTCCCTCAGAAGGTTCAAATACGGAAGATCTATGTTGATTTCTGTTCTGTCAGCATGTCGGTATCATGTCAAGACCTTGTCCATCATGCGCGCGCGACTTTACATGCACGCGTACTTGACGTTCTTTGCACGACTGAGCTATGTCAGAGGTTATCGCGTTTTGCAGACCCGCATGGGGAAAAATAGTGGGACGACATTGCGTGTAACGTGAATTACGGAAAATGACACTATGTAATTGGGCGTATAAAAAGCTGTCGGAAAAGCTGAGCATCCAATAACTTAAGGTGAATTAAAGATACACGGTACTTCTCTTTGAAATATACGGGCAGCTATAAAACATATGAATAGGGGAAATAAAAAAATGCTTCCATCGAGACTTGTTCCTTAACTTATTCCCGTCAATCTATAGACGTTTCTTATTACCCAGTTTAATTATCTAGATACCGGGGCCGCCACAAGCATCACCACTGAGGGGTCTGAAATTAAATCCTTATCAAAAAATCTAAACACTCGTGATGTAACTAACGGACCCATTCCGTGTTAAGGTCATGCGAGAGGGCCCGTGACGTATATTAATAAAGAGCATGGCCACATGCGTTTGATATCGCTTTCACTAATCATTTTTCATTTTCAATGCACCGCCTGTATCAGCGTTTCATATCGTGCCGTTACCGAGTAAATCAAAATGCTACAAGCGTAGAATGGCTAAAATCGGCAAAGAGAGCATTATGCCCTTGAACGTGAGGCGATTCCTCAATGGAAAATCTGGTTTTAGAAAAAAAAAAATTATTTGAGAACGGCGGAGGGATTGGGAGGGGGGGATAGATCATATCGAGTGAAAATTCTAAATGTTCATGGAACACCATAGTAAATGTCCGCAAGATATCTCTAGCTAAGGTTTAAACTATCTGCACGAAAATTTATATGTATATAGACCCTACACTCTTAAAACGCTAATGTTAGATTCAACATCTAAAGTGTTGGAGGAAGTGAAAGCATTTAGAAAGTGTTGTATTTATCACATATAAGTGTTAAATGCAACATTTTAAGCTGTTGTATCCAACACTTAAAAGTGGTGAATACAACACTTTTCCTTCTCCAACACTTTAGATGTTAAATCTAACATTAGCGTTTTAAGAGTATGTTACGGAAGCGTTTAGGGGCCATGGTGAAAAAATTCTAAACCTGTATCTCGTAATTACGTGTTAGCTGTCTCGTAATTACGCGTTTGCTCTCTCGTAATTACGTGTATCTCGTAATTACGACTTAGCTATCTCGTAATTACGACTTAGCTATCTCGTAATTACGCGTTAGTATCTTGTAATTACGCGTTAGTATCTCGTAATTACGCGTTAGTATCTCGTAATTACGCGTTAATATCTCGTAATTACGCGTTAGTATCTGGTAATTACGCGTTAGTATCTGGTAATTACGCGTTAGTATCTCGTAATTACGCGTTAGTATCTCGTAATTACGCGTTAGTATCTCGTAATTACGCGTTAGTATCTCGTGATTACGCGTTAGTATCTCGTAATTACGCGTTAGTATCTCGTAATTACGACTTAGCTATATATAAATAGTACAGAGAGTGCAAATGTCAGGAATAACAGGGGTTGGTAAGGTCACTCACGGTCCAAAATGGCGGCCGATATTTTAGGTCACTTCCGACGATGACTTCACTTTCGGTGATGACGTCACTATCGGTCCGAGGAGTAGTAAAGAAAAGTGCAAAACTGGTCATTATTGGGTGCGGCATAACGGGTGGCGCGGCGGACCTGTGTCGCTATAAGGAGTAAGGAGGAAGCCCTATCCTGGTCTAATACGTTGAAAATTCACTTGCCGCGTTGAATGGTTTTCGCCGCTGTGCGGCTAAATGCGTCTAGAACTCTTCAACGATTCAGATCCCAGAAATAGAGGAGAAGGGTGGACCTGAAGTTCTAAAGCTTTAAAGATGTAATCAGCCTCAAAATGGATGGATTTTGTAAACTCTCCCCTGTGCGTTTTTTCAGCAGGGAAGGTTACCAAAGCATCATATGTATTATATTTGATGACAGTGGGATCGACATATACAACGAATGCAAGAATATCTTGTCAGAGAAATTTGTAACTCTGTCCGCTTCGACGGCTTTTCTGTCTCGCCATTGAGTGTGTGTTGTACGCGGAGAGGAAAATGACGTCACTGCGTGACGTATGAGTGACGTGCCGACGCTCACGAATTCGAATGCCGCACCGCTGCAGCCATGGGATAGCGTCATGGCTCGTGCCTACGGTTCGGTGATGTCGCATAGCATACGTTGGTAGAATGCATCATACGTGTATACGCTTGTTGACACGGACGTGGGAAAATAAACGGCATGCCATGATGTTTATTTTTAAAGATCAACTCCTTCTATTTTCTCGTGAATGGTAGAAACAAGTTTAGTTTCTTATGGTCAGCTGTGTTTTATTTTGTACCTGTTGTAACATAAGTCACTTTCGCTGAGTTTGAGAGACATCGATTTCAGCCCAGATTTGAGGCTGATTACATCTTTAAGCATTTTTGAAGACTGGCGTCAATCGTAAAGGTTGTGTGCTGAAATTTTGTTAGAATGAGAAATCATTTAGAACAGGGGAAATCTTGAACCCTTATTGATCAATGCAAACAACCAGCGGAATATCTCATCTAGAGATTTGTCTGCCATCTTCTTTCGCATGCTCAATCAGCCCATAATACTCCAGTGCGAATGTCTGGCTCCAGAACTCCCGTTTTGTGAAACTAACATATTTCTCGCCCCAGTGGTTCTCCGTATCGTGCTCCACACATGGTGGACATGAACACTCGATCCCGTGCATGCGCTGTCGGTCCATATTACTCTGGATGCACACCTTAGGTTTGAACAAATAAATGGTTTGTTTCCTGTATCCCCCTCCCCCTCCCCTCCAAAAAAATCCAGGTAAGTAAGTAGGGGGGGGGGAGGAAATTTGTCACATTTTTTTTACCTAGTATGATTCAAACCGAGTGAAGAAAAAAAATGAAAATAAACAAAACTGATATTCGTAAGAATCGGTCTGTTGTATTCTCTCTTTCACCTGGACAGACACCTTCAGTTGTGTTTTTATAACGAGATAGGACAATAGATTTGTGTAGCTTTTTGGGGTTTCTTTTCAAAATCCAATAAGAACTTAAATGTATTCTCATTTTTCTTCAGGTAGATGGGCTACGGAGAAACGTACAATTTTGTTTAGCCTTAGTTTCGGAGGAAGTGTCCGCTCTATGGTTTCACTATAGGGCAGACCGCCCATTTTAGCTTCCATTTGTGTTAGCCCATATCTATGGTACTATATACTGTTGAGTATTTCCGGTCCTTCAAAAAAGCATATGCGAATCGAAGATTCAAGTCCCGATATCTGCTCTCTCAACAAGGAAATGAATTTTGTACAACCTGAGTTATGCTCCTTTTGCGTGCTTCAGAATCGTGGTTCATTTACGACGAGAATATCTGAGAGAAATCGGATAGGTTGACCCCTAATGTTTTCTTCGTTTAATCTTGGCGCCGGTGCGAGCAATAAAAAAAATATGTTTAATTGAAATCGCTGCAAACGATTTTTCTGGAAATCAGCCGGAATATGACCAATTTTGCTACTTTTTAAGGATATTTCTCGAAATGTTGCAACAGTTTGAAAGGAAACGCTCGCGTTCAGAGTTTTGAATACGCAATTTTCTGTACCTCAGCATAATCGAAAAATTATGTTCTTTCCAAAATATATAGATATAACTGATTCGGGTTGAAAGTTTCACGTCAATTGGTGACCGAGAAGACGACCCATGGTCGATTTCCGGCATTGTAGAACAAACTGCGGAATGCCAGGCTCCAATGCTTTCGTTTAGTGCAAATCCTATGTTTCTAATTCCATTGGTTGTTAGTCATTTACGCAGTCCCTTATCTGCCTTCTATTCGGCCTCATCTATCCTTTCTCTATTACTCATTGGCTATCCGTTTTACCTTGTGCCACCATTATAAATTGGCCTTTCACCTACTGGACCGTGGACCACGTGTCCAACTTAGGGCGTGCACCGTGCCACCACTTTTTATGCTACTTCTCGGATAGGAAGTGACCTCTGACATTATCCGTCATTTTGGAGTGGAAGTGGCGTTACCGCCGACCATCTTCTGTTATACTAAGACATTTGCATTCTCTATACTACTCTCTATAGCTAGGTCGTAATTACGAGATAGCTAACGCGTAATTACGAGATAGTAACGCGTAATTAAGAGATAGCTAACGCGTAATTACGATAGGTAACGCGTAATTACGAGATAGCTAATGCGTAATTACGAGAAAGTAACGCGTAACTACGAGATAGCTAACGCGTAATATACGAGATAGCTAACGCGTAATTACGAGAAAGCTAACGCGTAATTACGAGATACCGGATTAAAAAAAAAAATTCACCATGGCCTCTAGACGCTTCCGTACTATGTTACCCAATGTGGGTTCAAAGAAAACTAATTTCAGGACAAATTCCTGAATCATTTTGAAAGTGTATAATGTTGAATTATCCTCACTTTATTTTTCTTCGCGAAATTTCACAAGCATGTTGCCCACCAGGACCCAAATCATCTTTTCCCTCCGCGAGGCATACGAACCGGAACCACACTCGACATCTCGGTATTATTCGCCAGATTTCTGGAACCATTGAGTCCTAATAACAGACCGAATGCTTCCAGCAGCTAAAACTGGTTACTCGTTCACAAGATCTAAGAAACAGGACACTCGGAGAATTTGTAGAAAATTTTGGTCAGTCGTTAACATGGATACATGAAAACTGGACAAGGAAAACTTGGTCGTGTGTACCAGGCTTAATAAAATCGTTAGCCTAACGGCTAGACCGATAAGAATTCCCCACACTGACCATGTAAATAGTGCATGTGCGCCCTCAAATAGGCAAACAGATATGGAAGGCCAAATGTCCAAATAATCAGAAACTCACAGTTATTGAATCGAAAACCTAAGTTTTCAAACAGAAAACTTAAGTTATCAAAGAGAAAACCATGGTTTTCGAATCGAAAACTTAAGTTTACGGTCGAAACCCTAGGTTATCTATCACATAACCCCGAGTTTCACTTTCGTTAACCTCGAGTTTCCATTTCTCAACACCGAAAATCACAGTTGTATAGCAGACAACCCCGGGTTTCTCTTTCAATTTCGAGTTTCTTTTTTGTTTTTGGACATTCGTGCAGAAAACCTAAGTTATCAGTCGATAACCCAGGTTTTCGAATTGATGGTTGTCGTGAAGTGAAAGTCGACTTTCTTGAGTTTCGATATCCGGGCACTCTGGGCGGCGCCTTTTCCGATTGTTGACCAATCAGAAATGCAGAGAGAACCACGTGACGAAATTAATTATACGGAATCAAACTGCTCACACTGATAAGTGAAATAACATTCACTGCCTGTATTAATCGCTGTAGACCCAGAGACAGCATGTGTGTCACCGAAGTATTTGCCAAAGTAGCTACCTATACATAACACTAAATGTGCTTTGCTGGTGTGAATTACATTGGCCTGTCTGATGTCGGTCAGTCAGCTTGACCGGATAGGGCTGAATTACCACTAGATTATTTCCCTCAATTCAGTCTGCAGCATATATATATATAGCTATTAAGCTGATTAAAGGCCTAGTTCTGAGTACCAATATACCCAGTCTACGATAACGCTTGTATAAACTAGGCTCGGGCATACAAGATAGTCTACATTAAATAAATAATCTCAGTTATCCTTTTGTTGAATACGTGTTGATTGTGTGGTTCTGTCTGACGTTTTGATCAGTCAACATGCGGAAAAGGGCACGAAGCCCATAGTATCCGGATATCGAAACTCGAAGTTAGTTAGTCGAGTTTCACTTCACGACAATCGCAAATTCGAATATCTAAGTTATCGATTGATAACTTAAGTTTTCTGGACGAGTGTGCAAAATATTAGAGAAACTCAAATATTAGAGAAACCTACGTTTTCGACCGTTAACTTAAGTTTTCGAGTCGAAAACCTAGGTTTTCGGTTCGATAACTTATCCACAGACAACTGTGATTTTCCATGTTGAGAAACCTAGGTTTTCGACCGTAAACTTAAGTTATCGAATCGAAAACATAGGTTTTCAATTCGATAACTTAAGTTATCTATTAGAAAACTTAGGTTTTCGGTTCGATAACTGAGAGTTTCAGATTATTAGTATCTGAAAATCCTACGTATATGGAACTGTACACGGTGAGACTCCAAATTACAAGTGAAATCAACATCGCCAGCAGTGCGAGTTATGTCCTCTCCACCAATCGTACAACTTTCTACAAATAGATTGACTCGATGCAAGACAATGCTCGCAGAGGAAGTGACGTCATCGATCAGCGGATTACACTTTTCTTGCATGCGTGAACGGAAGTCCGCTCTGTCAAAATATATTTGGTTTGTCTGGTTCTAGTTTGGATACTGCCTGAATTGTTTAGCAGAAACTATCAGATTGTTTCAGATCCAAATATTGTGATGTAGGCCTACATTGAATCCATACAAAGCAAACTCAATACAAATTCTGTCTCACTTGTTATTTTATAAATTGACCGCAGTATACCTATACATACTAGTGCACTTTTACGACTTGTGGGGTGAAGTCAATGATTAACATCCTTTCATACAAAACGGCTATCGGAGACAATATAATATCTCGACAGAAATATAAAACTAAAAGTTAGCAAAACACGAATGTTATAATATTTAATACTGATAATTAAAATGCAAAAACTTCAAACGATAGAATATAAATAATATATAGGTAAAATGATGCATATAATGTGGTAATTGCCTTATGCAAACAGAAGTACATGGCAGCGCGAGACAGTTCCCATGTAGTCAGTGCAGGTTCTGAAGCGTCTTTGCACATCAAGTCAATTTCTATGCTCAAACTTCGAACTGGTAGGCAAACCATTCCATCCACTTCTCAAGACTATTATACCCGTGTGCGGAATGAGTAATGAATGAAATTTTAATCAAATCCTTACAATTGCAACCGTTTATCCTCCCCGAATGATTCAAATATTGAATACTTGGAAAACGGCTGCAATTGTAAGGATTTGATGCAAATTTCATTCATTACTCATTCCACACACGGGTATACTAGTCTGGAGAAGTGGATGGAATGGTCTGGCTACCCTTCGAACTAGCCTTGGCATATCAGACCATTCAGTTTCTGTCATCAAAGGGAGGTTTTAAGAATAGAAGCCATGCATTCACCTCTAATCCATTCATAAATTTCGGTATGTGTCACAGAAGTGGGTTTTAGGTTACCTATATCTCGGGTCACCCTATCCTACCCTAGGAGAAATCAAGGGAACGATGTAACCCACACAATCGGTGTGTAGATTTTAATGGGTTAGATGGAATTTACATCTCTGATTTTAAAGGTTTTTCAAAGTTTTTCTTTTCCAAAGATTCGCGCAATTCTGAGGGGCGCACACGTCGTACATTAGATCAAGTTTCAGAAAGAATGAATATACATGTACATGCACATGGCATTGTTATAGTCTCCATCCATATATCTGGACATAACGGAGCAAACAGTGCATAGTTTTCAGAAGCCATGGTGTTCACCCACGTGTTTGACAGGAGGAGGAGAGATATCATTGATTGCTAACTTGACAACCATTATCGGGTAGATACTTTCTTGTAGGGAGCTATTGTCTGAGTCTTTGTGTAGATAAAAAGGCACAAGTCTAGACACATTGTTGTCCCCAGACTGGGTTATTGTATGCATTGTCTTGTGATTCTTATATGGAGTATGAACCCATATGTGGTACCATTGTTCCATGTTTAAAGATATAATCAGCGTGCACATGGAAATATGAAATTGAAACCATCTTTCAAAAAGTATAATGACAAGTGGCACAGGCTACATTTTACAATATGGGATTGCGAGGAAAGTTAAGACCATCTTGTCTGAGATCATTTACAAGCAAAAATATCCAAAACTATCTGGCCGAGAGGGACAGTTCTGTAACTGGTCCCAGCTGATCTCTCCAAGTTGACGCATATCTTTTACCATCTGTTGGAGATTGCGATATGATTTTGCTGATTACATCTTCAAGGTAATAAAGTACATTCATATCAATTATTAGATGGACCGGAGTTCTATTTCTGTGGTTTGACAGCAATTATAGACTACGATGAGAAGTGTAGCTAAACGCACAGCTACAGTTAGCCCCACTACAGAGTGGATGTTCCGGAAATGTACTTCCGTGTACTGGCGTATGATTTTGAAGTCTAGGAACAGGTTATTATTAATAAAGCGTGTGTGTATGGTGTGGGAGGTCAAATTTCACACATGACCCTTCAATACATTAAGATAGGCCGCTCTTTCATGTAAGTTTGTATTGTTCAGGTCTTTAAATTAAAGACCTCCCCCCCGTGTAAACTCACTGGTTTTACCCAGACAGACTTTGTTCTCATTGTCTCGTAGATTTACATGGAAGATGGGCCTTATGAGGGGAAAGATGGGACCATTCGCTATATGAACATCATGACCCTATACACCGACTCTCACCAGCTCACATCTCATGGTTAATATTGGCCGGTTCTTTGTATACAATATTTCCTAGAAGAGAATTAACTTATAAACAGACACATGTCTTAACACTCTGTCTTTGTATTTAATGGTTTCTCGTTACTTTCGTTTTTTTTTTTTTGACTATTCATCTCCTTTTTGCTGTCGAGCTTGTCTTCACAACACCCCGTTTGGACTTGGAACTAATACGGCCGGCCGGACTTGGTGATTTGGTAGCAGATTTTTTGATCCGTTTCCTCTCCACCTCCTGGACGTGTACAGTATAATTCGGGAAGAGTTCAGCGAATTTTTCCAGCAGTGGCGTATATATGTATTGCTGTGATGGTGGACTGGGCGGCCGATATTCTGTGTTGTCCGTAGCAATGGGTTGTTTCTTCACTAAAATGTACGTTCCATGTGACGCCAGGTGTTTCGTAGCGTAATCAAATTTATGACTATCCAGCTCTTTTATTAAACCTGAAATGAAAAATGACATAGTTAAAACATTTGTAATATTTTATTGGATGCATGACAGACATTATATCAAGTCAAAACATCTATATTCTGACTAGGACGATAACATTGTCCCTCAAAGCAAATGTATTTTTCCGAGTTTCTCATATTAATGAGTTTTTGGTGCAGGTAACCCGTTTTGCTCTCAATTCACACTAAATCGATGATAAAAACTATTTCATGGTGACATGTCATGCAGATGAAAGGATGCCTATATGGGAACTGTAGTCATAGTAATGTAGGATAGTGGTTGTCACAGTAATGTAAGATAGTTTTTTCACAGTAATGTAAGACAGATGTTGTCAGAGCAATATAAGACATTTCGTGCCACCGTAATGTAAGATAGTTCTCACAATATGGTAAGATAGTTGTTGTCACAGTAACGTATGATAGTTATTTTCACCGCAACGCTAGATAGTTGTTTTCACAGTAATGTAAGATAGGTGTTGTCACAGTAATGTAAGATAGGTGTTGTCATAGTAATGTAAGATAATGGTTGTCACAGGAATGTAAGATACTTTTTTCACAGTAATGTAAGGTAGATGTTGTCAGAGTAATATAAGATATTTGGTGTCACCATAATGTAAGATAGTTGTTGTCACCTTAATGTAATAGTTGTTGTCACCATAATGTAAGATAGTTGTCACAGTATTGTAAGATTGTTGGTATCACAGTAATGTAAGATAGTTATCGTCACAGTAATGTAAGATACTTGTTGTCACCGTAATGTAAGATAGGTGTTGTCACCGTAATGTAAGATAGTTGTTGTCTCACTAATGTAAGATAGCTGTTGTCATCGTAATGTGAGATAGCTGCTGTCACCGTAATGTAATAGTTCTTGTCACAGTAATGTAAGATAGTTGTTGTCCCAGTAATGTAAGATAGCTGTTGTCATCGTAATGTGAGATAGCTGCTGTCACCGTAATGTAAGATAGTTGTTGTCGCCGTAATGTAAGATAGATGTTGTCCCAGTAATGTGAGATAGATGTTGTCACAGTAATGTAAGATTGTTGTTGTCACAGTTTTGTAAGATAGTTGTTGTCCCAATAATGTGAGATAGATGTTGTCACCGTAATGTAAGATAGTTGTTGTCCCAATAATGTGAGATAGATGTTGTCACCGTAATGTAAGATAGTTGTTGTTAGCGTAATGTAAGATAGTTGTTGTCGAAGTAATGTAAGATAGTTGTTGTCACAGTAATGTGTGATACCGTAATAACTGTCACAGTAACAATGTAAGATAGTTGTTGTCACAGTACAAGATTGTTGTTGTCGCAGTAATGTGAGATAGATGTTGTCACCGTAATGTAAGATAGTTGTTAGCGTAATGTAAGATAGGTGTTGTCAAAGTAATGTAAATTAGTTTTTGTCACAGTAATGTAAGATATTTATTGTCACAGTAAATATTTATTGCCACAGTAGTGTAAGATAGTGTCATGATGTTTTTCTCTATATAATACTAGCCTGCAGTTATAAATGAGACATATGCATTGTGCCTTTGTAGACTTTAAACTGATATGCTTACAAGTTTTTTTAACCGTTTATGAGTTGTAATTTTGAAGGTGAATAAATATTGTATTGCTTTGCATCCAAGAGTTTGTTAAAGTAGCCCAACTCTGCATGGTTTAAGCTTGAGCCAGATTTTGGCGGAATGCTGTGTTTAACATACATGTTATTATACAATTCCAAGAACAGTAAGCGATTCACTCTATGAATCAATCAGCATCTGCAAAATATAAAATAAATATGTTTTACGTCTTTTCCCATATTTTGAAGATCCGAGGAAGGGTAACCGTTTGTTGGAGATATTACTAGAATTTGATGAAGGTAGCGAGTAGAACATGTGCAAGCGATCAAATTCGATCGAAATCCCTACGGTATAAACCTATCTCTTCTCCAGATTGTATTTTGACACTATAAACCCCATTCTTTATCAGTGGAGCTTGCATTTTTCCTGCAATTCTGTTCCAGATTGAGATACTACGAGAGCAGAATAGAAATTGGCTTTCTAGTATACAGGATGAAGACGGGATATTTCTAAGCGTGGGCCTCGAGCCACTGGTGTTGTCAAGTTGTCATGTCTATAGGTGCGTATTCAGACAAGGTAGAATATGGAGCGTGCGATATGAATGCAAATATTCCATTTTTGATGACTTGGTACAGCGATATTTCCCGACTGCAGCCTCAAACTAGCTGTCAAAGTGTCGCGTATATCCCACCGCTGCCATCGATTGTTGGAGCGCTTTCTTTCTCCTGAACAATATCTAATGGCCGTCTGAAGGCTATCGATTGCCAGGGCTTCTCGGCAAATTGTGCGAATAACTGGATTACGCTAATCCCTATAACAACTAATTCCTAATATCGAGATCGCTCCCTACAATATGCCAACGTGTAGAGTGCTGTAGCCTATCGAACCGAGTCCGGCTAGAACTATTGGAGAACTGATATCGCGATAATCGACCCTGAGGAAAATTGCGGGAAATACCTCCCCAAAATTTCAACTGTCAGAGCGGCGGTCCGGGTCTAAAATTGGGTTTAAAGCTGTGCCTGAATGGTAGCAACTCTTAGACAGACTAATTAAATTCGTATCAATCTCTGGCGTGCTGTGGAAGATGTCGATTTGGGGTCTTTGTCCCGACGCTTCCACGTTATGGGAATTTTTGCTGAAGGGCCTGCCCATGTCAAGTGGCACGAATTCGACGTAAACTTCAAACTCTGTCATTAATTGACATCGACCCTGCCCAGAGTCCTGCCTGGCTGAAAACTTATTAACTTAAACATTTCTCGCTATTTTTTTCTCGTCGTCACATGCAATATTATGTGAATCACTGATTTGCAATGCTCTCACAAAATAGGCAGCTAATATGTTAGGTAAATACATTTCACCTTTACATTATACGCCCTGGATCTGATGCTAAACACAGATAATAAACTGGGAATTCACCATAAGCCAGATATTGTACGCAATTTTCAAAGCATAAACATAGCTAAGGTACAGGGAATAGCAAACTAAATGGCTGAGGATGAAGTGAATTACCGTAAAATATCTTTAATACAGCTTGATGAGAATATGATTGTATACCGGTACATCCGATGCCTAAATATAGCATACATTACCGTAGAAGACATAAGAAGTTGTTGCATTGTTGGAAACTTCAGCCACTTGTCAATCTTGACACGAAGAAGGCATTGAAAGGGAAAATACGCAAAAAAAATAATGTCATATTTACATTTGTTTTGTACGTTTAGTCAATTGGACTCAACTCATCTAAGTACCACAAACACAGCGTCAAACTGATCTATAAGTGTCACACTGGACCATTATTAGTGTCACACTGGACCATTATTAGTGTCACACTGGACCATTATTAGTGTCACACTGGACCATTATTTGCGCAATACCTACAATTCAAAATATTAAGCAAAATATTTTCAATATTAATTTTTCATTTCATTTTCCTGTTTGGGATTCTTATACTTAACTGGGTTATAGCTGCGCTCTCCAGTTGGCAAATAAATATAAATAAAGTACAAAGTTAATATACATGCGGATTTTGTGTTCATAAGAATATTGCAGTGTCTTCCTCGTAATCTAGATTGAAAAGTGAGTGAACTTTCATGACCATTAGGAAGAAATCAGCAAAAAACACAATTCTGGGAAAAGTTGGCTGGTCAGCCAGGGTACTACTGTTCTTCCTTGAACTACCAAATTAATGCCAAACATATATTTTTATATATCTAAATTTGTTAGTTATTCTGCCCGTGTTTTATAACACGTTATATACAATACTGACATGCACGGCCATGGTTTGAAACAAGTGCATAACAGTATTCACTAAATGACGCATTCCTAACTCAAGAACATTGGACTCACAGAAGTGATTTACACCTCAATGGGCATCTTCACAAGTCCAGGTAAATCCTAAATCCTCGCAGAGGGTTTACCTGGACATTTTTGGTGATTCGAATGAATTCTTGAGTCGATGCCTCTATTATACAATCTCGTACATTTCATCCCCCTCGCTTGTTTTGAATTAGCATGTCGGTATCCCCAGCCTGCGGTTTTTGCTTTGACTTCCGATGTCGATTTCCGCTTGACATCAAAGCAGTTTGGCCCGCGATGAAATTGAAACCTGTCACATCTCATACCTCGCAGCGGATTGGCCTAATTAACCATCTTAGTGCGTTCACTGATTGGGTTGATTCAGGGGAAAACCCTTCATCTATTTATATCCTGAACTCGTATGGGTAACTAACCAAGCCAGTGTATCGATCCCAATAGATCGATTGATACACTGGCTCGCGAGGATGCTCAATGGGGAGCTCTTGCAAATGGGAGTGTCCTGGAGTTATTATTGTGATGGACATGGGCGTCGAATGCCATTTAGAAGACACGCATGCATTTTCACATGTAAAGGGTATATTTCACTGAATATTTAATCCTTTGATCTGTTTCCTTGGATCTATTTCTTATCTATGCCAAAGAAATCAACACATCGTGACCGATATGCCCATGTAGCGGGTCATTTCTCGGCCAGCATTATTATTTGAATCATATTGTTCACAACATACTTCGGCGTTTTCCTGTTAGCCCAAAAGGGATGGTCGATTTGGTTTCTCCTACGTGGCTTGGCTATCACCTAATAGCTTATCAAAACACAATTACCCACTTACAATTCTTCTAGATTGAGGTATAAACCTCTCTTTTATGTCAAGAAAAAATTCATGAGGATCTTATAGCAATGGATATCATGACCTCTCTTGTAGGCTATCTAAAAACCATTAAAAATAATCGAAACCCTCTTACAACTCAGCCGGGGTTAATACTAATGACATTTCCCGGACATTCAATATTGTTGTGAAGAATCAACTTTCACTGGGTACGAAAATCTATATAGGTAACTGTTAACATATTCTAATTGGGGGCAGAAAGAGTTGTTTTATTTGCCAAAAGCCGCCGGACTGTATGAAAACAAGGTTATATCACCGTGAAATAGAACTGTCACCCGTGGCAACGAGCCGTCAATCAATGATAATTCACCGAGACTAACACAAAATGTCAAGCGATCCGAATAAATAAAATACAGCATATTCAACCGAGAGAAATTAATAATTAAAGGCTGCGTGGCGATTTCCGGCTTTATTTGAAAGATAACCTTACCTATACGATCATATCACCAGACTGTGTTTTCATTTAAAAGTTTCTCGCTGCCTTGAATAGCGGGAAAATTGACATCGGGTCAGGACTAAAGTTGGGAAACGTTAAATGTTAACATATATATGTTAAGAGTGATTTTTGTACCCTGGATTCTATACCGCATACCTCATTCCCGGTATAGATATAGGTGTCGTGTGAGGAATATTTTACAAACATAGCTGGGCGTTTACAAGATTCACATCCAAAGCTCCGCCCCAACCAAACCGTATCTCAGATCGATGCCTCGAAATGTAAAGAAACACCTCCCAATTTCAAATGAGCTATCTTGATAGTGAGGTATCGTCAGCGGTGAGGGCCTATTCCACCATGGTCAATGGTAATGTGTGTACTTGGTACTCTTAATTTCGTCAGGAGTGAGGTATCGTCAGCGATGAGGGCCTATCTCACCCTGGTCAATGGTAATATGTGTACCTGGTACTCTTAATTTCGTCAGGAGTGAGGTATCGTCAGCGATGAGGGCCTATCTCACCATGGTCAATGGTAATATGTGTACCTGGTACTCTTAATTTCGCCGTCAGGAGTGAGGTATCGTCAGCGGTGAGAGCCTATTCCACCATGGTCAATGGTAATATGTGTACCTGGTACTCTTAATTTCGTCAGGGGCGAGGTATCGTCAGCGATGAGGGCCTATCTCACCATGGTCAATGGTAATATGTGTACCTTGTGCTCTTAATTTCGTCAGGAGTGAGGTATCGTCAGCGATGAGGGCCTATCTCACCATGGTCAATGGTAATATGTGTACCTTGTGCTCTTAATTTCGTCAGGGGCGAGGTATCGTCAGCGATGAGGGCCTATCTCACCATGGTCAATGGTAATATGTGTACCTTGTGCTCTTAATTTCGTCAGGAGTGAGGTATCGTCAGCGGTGAGGGCCTATCTCAACATGGTCAATGGTAATAGGTGTACCTTGTGCTCTTAATTTCGTCAGGAGTGAGGTATCGTCAGCGGTGAGGGCCTATCTCACCATGGTCAATGGTAATATGTGTACCTTGTGCTCTTAATTTCGTCAGAAGTGAGGTATCGTCAGCGATGAGGGCCTATCTCACCATGGGCAATGGTAATATGTGTACCTTGTGCTCTTAATTTCGTCAGGAGTGAGGTATCGTCAGCGATGAGGGCCTATCTCACCATGGTCAATGGTAATATGTGTACCTTGTGCTCTTAATTTCGTCAGGAGTGAGGTATCGTCAGCGATGAGGGCCTATCTCACCATGGTCAATGGTAATATGTGTACCTTGTGCTCTTAATTTCGTCAGGAGTGAGGTATCGTCAGCGGTGAGGGCCTATCTCACCATGGTCAATGGTAATATGTGTACCTTGTGCTCTTAATTTCGTCAGGGGTGAGGTATCGTCAGCGATGAGGGCCTATCTCACCATGGTCAATGGTAATATGTGTACCTTGTGCTCTTAATTTCGTCAGGAGTGAGGTATCGTCAGCGATGAGGGCCTATCTCACCATGGTCAATGGTAATATGTGTACCTTGTGCTCTTAATTTCGTCAGGAGTGAGGTATCGTCAGCGGTGAGGGCCTATTCCACCATGGTCAATGGTAATATGTGTACCTGGTACTCTTAATTTCGTCAGGGGCGAGGTATCGTCAGCGGCGAGGGCCTATCTCACCATGGTCAATGGTAATATGTGTACCTTGTGCTATTAATTTCGTCAGGAGTGAGGTATCGTCAGCGATGAGGGCCTATCTCACCATGGTCAATGATAATATGTGTACCTGGTACTCTTAATTTCGTCAGGGGTGAGGTATCGTCAGCGGTGAGGGCCTATCCCACCATGGTCAATGGTAATATGTGTACCTTGTGCTCTTAATTTCGTCAGGAGTGAGGTATCGTCAGCGGTGAGGGCCTATTCCACCATGGTCAATGGTAATATGTGTACCTTGTACTCTTAATTTCGCCAGGGGCGAGGTATCGTCAGCGGCGAGGGCCTATCTCACCATGGTCAATGGTAATATGTGTACCATGTGCTCTTAATTTCGTCAGGGGCGAGGTATCGTCAGCGGTGAGGGCCTATCCCACCATGGTCAATGGTAATATGTGTACCTTGTACTCTTAATTTCGCCAGGGGCGAGGTAGCGTCAGCGGTGAGGGCCTATCCCACCATGGTCAATGGTAATATGTGTACCTTGTGCTCTTAATTTCGTCAGGAGTGAGGTATCGTCAGCGATGAGGGCCTATCTCACCATGGTCAATGATAATATGTGTACCTGGTACTCTTAATTTCGTCAAGGGTGAGGTATCGTCAGCGGTGAGGGCCTATCCCACCATGGTCAATGGTAATATGTGTACCTTGTGCTCTTAATTTCGTCAGGAGTGAGGTATCGTCAGCGGTGAGGGCCTATTCCACCATGGTCAATGGTAATATGTGCACCTTGTACTCTTAATTTCGCCAGGGGCGAGGTATCGTCAGCGGTGAGGGCCTATTCCACCATGGTCAATGGTAATATGTGTACCTTGTACTCTTAATTTCGTTAGGGGTGAGGTATCGTCAGCGGTGAGGGCCTATCTCACCATAGTCAATGGTGATATGTGTACCTTGTGCTCTTAATTTCGTCAGGGGCGAGGTATCGTCAACGGTGAGGGCCTATCCCAGCATGGTCAATGGTAATATGTGTACCTTGTACTCTTAATTTCGCCAGGGGCGAGGTATCGTCAGCGGTGAGGGCCTATCTCACCATGATCAATGGTAATATGTGTACCTTGTACTCTTAATTTCGCCAGGGGCGAGGTATCGTCAGCGGTGAGGGCCTATCCCACCATGGTCAGTGGTAATATGTGTACCTTGTACTCTTAATTTCGTCAGGGGCGAGGTATCGTCAGCGGTGAGGACCTATCCCACCATGGTCAATGGTAATATGTGTACCTTGTGCTCTTAATTTCGAACAAGGGTGAGGTATCGCCAGCGGTGAGGGCCTATCCCTCCATGCATGGTCATTGGTAATATGTGTACCTCGAACACTTAATTTCGTCAGGGGGCGGTATCGTCAGCTGTGAGGGCCTATCCCATCATGGTCAATGGTAATATGTGTACCTTGAATTCTTAATTTCCTCGGAAGTGAGATATCGTCATTGGTGAGGGCCTATCCCAACATGGTCAATGGTAATATGTGTACCTTGTACTCTTAATTTCGTCAGGGGTGAGGTATCGTCAGCGGTGAGGGCTTATCCCACAATGATCAATGGTAATATGTGTACCTGGTACTCTTAATGTTGTCAGGGGCGAGGTATCGTCAGCGGTGATGGCCTATTTCACCATGGTCAATGGTAATATGTGTACCTTGTACTCTTAATTTCGTCAGGGGAGAGGTATCGTCAGCGGTGAGGGCCTATCCCACCATGGTCAATGGTAATATGTGTACCTTGTGCTCTTAATTTCGAACAGGGAAGAGGTATCGCCAGCGGTGAGGGCCTATCCCTCCATGCATGGTCATTGGTAATATGTGTACCTCGAACACTTAATTTCGCCAGGGGTGAGGTATCGTCAGCTGTGAGGGCCTATCCCACCATGGCCAATGGTAATATGTGTACCTTGAACTCTTGTTTTCGTCGGAAGTGAGATATCGTCAGCGGTGAGGGCCTATCCCAACATGGTCAATGGTAATATGTGTACCTTGTACTCTTAATTTCGTCAGGGGTGAGGTATCGTCAGCGGTGAGGGCCTATCCCACAATGGTCAATGGTAATATGTGTACCTGGTACTCTTAATTTCGTCAGGGGCGAGGTATCGTCAGCGGTGAGGGCCTATCCCACCATGGGCAATGGTAATATGTGTACCTTGTACTCTTAATTTCGTCAGGGGCGATGTATCGTCAGCGATGAGGGCCTATTCCACCATGGTCAATGGTAATATGTGTACCTTGTACTCTTAATTTCGTCAGGGGCGAGGTATCGTCAGCGGTGAGGGCCTATCTCACCATGGTCAATGGTAATATGTGTACCTTGTGCTCTTAATTTCGTCAGGGGCGAGGTATCGTCAGCGGTGAGGGCCTATCCTAACATGGTCAATGGTAATATGTGTACCTTGTATTCTTAATTTCGTCAGGGGTGAGGTATCGTCAGCGGTGAGAACCTATCCCATCATGGTCAATGGTAATATGTGTACCTTGTGCTCTTAATTTCGAACAGGGGTGAGGTATCGTCAGCGGTGAGAGCCTATTCCAACATGGGCAATGGTAATATGTGTACCTTGTACTCTTAATTTCGTCAGGGGTGAGGTATCGTCAGCGGTGAGGGCCTATTCCACCATGGTCAATGGTAATATGTGTACCTTGTACTCTTAATTTCGTCAGGGGTGAGGTATCGTCAGCGGTGAGGGCCTATTCCAACATGGTCAATGGTAATATGTGTACCTTGTACTCTTAATTTCGTCAGGAATGAGATATCGTCAGCGGTGAGGGCCTATTCCACCATGGTCAATGGTAATATGTGTACCTTGTACTCTCAATTTCGTCAGGGGTGAGGTATCGTCAGCGGTGAGGGTCTATCCCAACATGGTCAATGGTAATATGTATACCTCAAACTCTTAATTTCGTCAGGAGTGAGGTATCGTCAGCGGTGAGGGCCTATTCCACCACGGTCAATGGTAATATGTATACCTCAAACTCTTAATTTCGTCAGGGGTGAGGTATCGTCAGCGGTGAGAACCTATCCCACCATCGTCAATGGTAATATGTGTACCTTGAACTCTTAATTTCGTCAGGAGTGAGGTATCGTCAGCGGTGAGGGCCTATCCCAACATGGTCAATAGTAATATGTGTACCTCGAACTCTTAATTTCGTCAGGAGTGAGGTATCGTCAGCGGTGAGGGCCTATCCCAACATGGTCAATGGTAATATGTGTACCTCGAACTCTTAATTTCGTCAGGGGTGAGGTATCGTCAGCGGTGAGGGCCTATCCCAACATGGTCAATGGTAATATGTGTACCTTGTACTTTTAATTTCGTCAGGGGTGAGGTATCGTCAGCGATGAGGGCCTATTCCAACATGGTCAATAGTAATATGTGTACCTTGTACTCTTAATTTAGTCAGGATTGAGGTATCGTCAGCGATGAGGGCCTATCCCACAATGGTCAATTGTAATATGTGTACCTTGAACTCTTAATTTCGTCAGGAGTGAGGTTATCGTCAGCGGTGAGGGCCTATCCCAACATGGTCAATAGTAATATGTGTACCTTGTACCTTTAATTTCGGCAGGGGTGAGGTATCGTCAGCGGTGAGGGCCTATCCCACCATGGTCAATGGTAATATGTGTACCTTGTACTCTTAATTTCGTCAGGGGCGAGGTATCGTCAGCGGTGAGGGCCTATTCCACCATGGTCAATGGTAATAGGTGTACCTTGTACCTTTAATTTCGTCAGGAGTGAGGTATCGTCAGCGGTGCGGGCCTATCCCACCATGGTCAATGGTAATATGTGTACCTTGTACCTTTAATTTCGTCAGGAGTGAGGTATCGTCAGCGGTGAGGGCCTATTCCACCATGGTCAATGGTAATATGTGTACCTTGTACCTTTAATTTCGTCAGGAGTGAGGTATCGTCAGCGGTGAGGGCCTATTCCACCATGGTCAATGGTAATATGTGTAGCTTGTACCTTTAATTTCGTCAGGAGTGAGGTATCGTCAGCGGTGAGGGCCTGTCCCACCATGGTCAATGGTAATAGGTGTACCTGGTACTCTTAATTTCGTCAGGAGTGAGGTATCGTCAGCGATGAGGCCTATCCCACAATGGTCAATTGTAATATGTGTACCTTGAACTCTTAATTTCGTCAGGAGTGAGGTTATCGTCAGCGGTGAGGGCCTATCCCAACATGGTCAATAGTAATATGTGTACCTTGTACTTTTAATTTCGTCAGGGGTGAGGTATCGTCAGCGATGAGGGCCTATCCCACAATGGGCAATGGTAATACATGTATGTGTACCTTGAACTCTTAATTTCGTCAGGAGTGAGGTATCGTCAGCGGTGAGGGCCTATCCCACCATGGTCAATGGTAATATGTGTACCTCTTAATTTCGTCAAGGTATCGTCAGCGGTGAGGGCCTAATGGTTCGTGTACCTCGAACTCTTAATTTCGTCAGGGGCGAGGTATCGTCAGCGGTGAGGGCCTATCCTAACATGGTCAATGGTAATATGTGTACCTTGTATTCTTAATTTCGTCAGGGGTGAGGTATCGTCAGCGGTGAGAACCTATCCCATCATGGTCAATGGTAATATGTGTACCTTGTGCTCTTAATTTCGAACAGGGGTGAGGTATCGTCAGCGGTGAGAGCCTATTCCAACATGGGCAATGGTAATATGTGTACCTTGTACTCTTAATTTCGTCAGGGGTGAGGTATCGTCAGCGGTGAGGGCCTATTCCACCATGGTCAATGGTAATATGTGTACCTTGTACTCTTAATTTCGTCAGGAGTGAGGTATCGTCAGCGGTGAGGGCCTATTCCACCATGGTCAATGGTAATAGGTGTACCTTGTACCTTTAATTTCGTCAGGGGCGAGGTATCGTCAGCGGTGAGGGCCTATCCCACCATGGTCAATGGTAATATGTGTACCTTGTACCTTTAATTTCGTCAGGGGCGAGGTATCGTCAGCGGTGAGGGCCTATTCCACCATGGTCAATGGTAATAGGTGTACCTTGTACCTTTAATTTCGTCAGGAGTGAGGTATCGTCAGCGGTGAGGGCCTATCCCACCATGGTCAATGGTAATATGTGTACCTGGTACTCTTAATTTCGTCAGGAGTGAGGTATCGTCAGCGATGAGGGCCTATCCCACAATGGTCAATTGTAATATGTGTACCTTGAACTCTTAATTTCGTCAGGAGTGAGGTTATCGTCAGCGGTGAGGGCCTATCCCAACATGGTCAATAGTAATATGTGTACCTTGTACCTTTAATTTCGGCAGGGGTGAGGTATCGTCAGCGGTGAGGGCCTATTCCACCATGGTCAATGGTAATATGTGTACCTTGTACTCTTAATTTCGTCAGGGGCGAGGTATCGTCAGCGGTGAGGGCCTATTCCACCATGGTCAATGGTAATAGGTGTACCTTGTACCTTTAATTTCGTCAGGAGTGAGGTATCGTCAGCGGTGAGGGCCTATTCCACCATGGTCAATGGTAATATGTGTACCTTGTACTCTTAATTTCGTCAGGAGTGAGGTATCGTCAGCGGTGAGGGCCTATTCCACCATGGTCAATGGTAATAGGTGTACCTTGTACCTTTAATTTCGTCAGGGGCGAGGTATCGTCAGCGGTGAGGGCCTATCCCACCATGGTCAATGGTAATATGTGTACCTTGTACCTTTAATTTCGTCAGGGGCGAGGTATCGTCAGCGGTGAGGGCCTATTCCACCATGGTCAATGGTAATAGGTGTACCTTGTACCTTTAATTTCGTCAGGAGTGAGGTATCGTCAGCGGTGCGGGCCTATCCCACCATGGTCAATGGTAATATGTGTACCTTGTACCTTTAATTTCGTCAGGAGTGAGGTATCGTCAGCGGTGAGGGCCTATTCCACCATGGTCAATGGTAATATGTGTACCTTGTACCTTTAATTTCGTCAGGAGTGAGGTATCGTCAGCGGTGAGGGCCTATTCCACCATGGTCAATGGTAATATGTGTAGCTTGTACCTTTAATTTCGTCAGGAGTGAGGTATCGTCAGCGGTGAGGGCCTGTCCCACCATGGTCAATGGTAATAGGTGTACCTTCTCTCTTAACATTGTCAGCTGTGGGGCCTGGTAATATGTGTACGTTTGTATTCTTAACATCGTCAGCGGTGAGGGCCTATTCCACCATGGTCAATGGTAATAGGTGTACCTTCTCTCTTAACATTGTCAGCTGTGGGGCCTGGTAATATGTGTACGTTTGTATTCTTAACATCGTCAGCGGTGAGGGCCTACCCCACCATAGTCACTGGTAATATGTGTACCACGTACTCTTAACATCTTTAACATCGTCAGCGGTGAGAGCCTATCCCATCATGGTTACTGTTAATATGTGTACCTTGTACTTTAACATCGTCAGCGGTGAGGGCCTATCGCACCATGGTTAATGGTGATATGTGTACCTTGTACTCTTAACATCGTCAGCGGTGAGGGCCTATCTCTCCATGGTCAATGATGTGTACCTTGTACTATTAGCTTCGGCATCGGTGAGGGCCTATCCCACCATGCCACTGGTAATATGTGTACCTTGTACTCTTAACATGGTCAGCAGTGAGGACCTATCCCACCATGATCACTCGTAATATGCGTACCTTGTACTCTTAAGATGGTCAGCGGTGAGGGCCTATCGCACCATGGTCAATGGTAAAATGTGTACCTTGTACTATTAACATCGGCAACGGTGAAGGCCTATCCCACCATGCCACTGTAATATGTGTACCTTACGGTATTTTATATAGGTTCCTATTACAAAGGTTAGACTCTTAAAGAAATATAACCAAATGTTTTACTGTCGTTGAGAGCGATAACCTATTATTTTTATTACAATTTGTGAAGCCATGTTTCCGCTTTGAGGTCGACGTGGGCGCCGCCATGTTGCCTGTAGGATGACGTGACTGATGACGTCAGTATTCAGGACGACGCCACGGCTAACGCTTGATCCAGGGACTTTTTCAACTACGGACATTTGAATTACTCTGGGTCCGAGTTTTAATTCTAGAAAAAAACTGGCGCGGCAAATCCCACGGGGGGAGACTGTTGGTTATCTCCGCCAACTGAAGAATTTTCTTCCCCATGTTTTCAACTGAGACTTGCTCGATTCAATTTGGACAAAATCTGAAGCTGAGAGATAAACTAAAAGAGCGTCCTCTGCAATTGTCCAGTGATTTGAGTTGAGCGACGATGCTTCTAAGTTTGTAAACATTTTCATGATTACACTTGAACTACTGAAATCCGTGAATTTACTGGGTTCCTTCTCGTGTGAATTATCGGCATGACCAACACCATCAACCTTAAATCTCCATGACGTTGTGACGTTTTTAGATGAGTATACATCCACTTCCGCTCATCTAAAAACGTCACACAGTGGTGAAATGGCGGCGCCCAGTGCACGCCGTGGCGAGCAACAAAATATTCAATATTTCTTTTATTTCGCATTCTATCAACATAAGTTTTATATAATAAGGTTTTGAACACGATTGTTGATAAATATAGTCACACTCAAAAATAAGGTAAGTACTCCTTTAACATCTTCAGCGGTGAGGACCTATCCCATCATGGTTAATGGTGATATGTGTACCTTGTACTATTAACATCGTCAGCGGTGAGGGCCTATCGCACCATGGTCAATGGTAATATGTGTATCTTGTACTCTTAACATCGTCAGCGGTGCGGGCCTATCCCGCGATGGTCAATGATGTGTACCTTATACTGTTAACATCGGCAGCGGTGAAGGCCTATCTCACCATGCTACTGATAATATGTGTACCTTGTACTCTTAACATGGTCAGCAGTGAGGACCTATCCCACCATGGTCACTCGTAATATGCGTACTCTTAACATCATCAGCGATGAAGATCTATCACACTATGGTCAATGGCAAGATTTATACGATGTAATACCAAAATGGTCAATTGTAAAGATGTTTCAAATGTACCATTTACATAGTCTAGTCAATGATAAGGATGTGTACGATGTACCATCCCTAAGATGAATGATAAGGATGTGTACGATGTACCATCCCTAAGATGAATGGTAAGGATGTGTACGATGTACCATCCATAAGATGAATGGTAAGGATGTGTACGATGTACCATCCCTAAGATGAATGTTAAGGATGTGTACGATGTACCATCCCTAAGATGAATGGTAAGGATGTGTACGATGTACCATCCCTAAGGTGAATGGTAAGGATGTGTACGATGTACCATCCCTAAGATGAATGGTAAGGATTTATACGATATCCCATTAACATGGTTAATGGCAATGATTCGTGCGACAAACATTTCTATAATGCAGGTCTGAAACAATCACATAGTGATCCGCTGGGATCCATATCGTCTATGACACCAATCGACCGGCAATTCACTATTGATAATTATTGCTGCTAGGAATGGGACTGGAACTGGGACCTCTTTATGTCGAATGATCTGGTGACTTGTCACATGGATAAAATATAAACAACCGAATATCTTTCTACTACGCTATCAATATCCTGTTTTTGATATTATTCGCGACTGTTTCATTAATAATTCACTGGAACAAGTTGCTACAACAAAACACGTTACTACGTTTGAACCTCACCTGTAGGATACGAATGGACCATTCAAGAAATAACCCACGGACAAATTATAACATTTGTAATAGTTAGATATAAAGAGATAAAAATGACCCACTACCAAGAACGAGCATGTCCATAGCAGGATAATGGAGCAATCTTAAAATAAAGAAATGACCCCATGTCAAGATAGATCAGACCAATAATAATAAAAATGAACCACTCTCGAGATAAAGAAATCCACATAGTCAACATAGGCCATACCAATAGTGAGACATAAATGGAACACTGTCAAGACCGACTGAGAGCATGCCAATGAGAGCATGCCGATAATAACTAATAAAAAGACCACAGTCAATATAAGATTAAGATAGGCCATGGCAATAGTGAGATATAAATGGGCCACGGTCAAGATATATAAATGACGAATAGTCACGATATGCCATACTAATAGTAATCAGCCACGCTCAAGATACATAAATGGTCTAATTCCTAGATAAAGCATGATAACGGAAATATATGAACGGATAACTGTCAAGATATGATGACAATATAGAACATGTCAATAGTAAGTTATAATGGACCACTCACTTTAAAAGATATAAAAATAAGGCATAGCCAATATAGACTATGTATACAGTGGGATATAAACATGCCACGATCAAGCTACAGAAATGACCCATTGTTGAGATAGGGAATGGTTGTCGTGAAATAAAATTGTATCATTGCCAAGATATAGAATGACCCACTTTTTAGCTGAAACATACCAATGGACCACCGGCAAGATATAAAATGACATAGTGTCGAGATCCCGTCAATAATAGTTATATAGTAAGATCTAAATGACCCGCTTTAAATACCTAGAAATGAGACATGCCGAGATAAAGGGAAGACAGTCACACTTAGCAAAGATAAAGCATGACAACAGAAATATATAAATAGGCCGTGGTCAATGACTCACTGCCAAGATGGAGACACTCAATAGTAAAATATAGATGAATCACTCTGGGATATAAAATGACTCACTGTCAATACAGAGCATCTCACTATATTAAGACATTGGGACAAGTAATACCGTACATAGACTACTGACAAGATATAGAAATGGCATAGTCAAGATATGCCTTTTCAATAGTAAGATATAGATGTAATAGAAATGGCCCACTGTCTAGATAAATCATGACAATAGAAATATATAAATGGACCACTATCAATATAAAGAAATGACAAAAAGTTAAGATAGGCCATATTAATACTAAGATATTATTGACCCACTACTCAGATATAGAAATGACATGCTGTCAAGATAGACCATATCAACATTGAGATATAAATGACATCATATTAAGAATGTAGACATGTGAGGTTGCCATGAGACAAACCTGCATGTAGTATAGGTAGTAAAGCTCTTGGATAGACCATGGAGCATAGAGGAGACACCATGGACAAACCATGGAGTATAGAATAGGTCCAGGGACAAACCATGAAGCATGAAAGAGACCCATGGATAAATGGAGCATAAAACAAACCCACTGGGCAAACCGTGGAGTAGAAGTGGCCCTATGGACAAGAGGAGACACCATGGATAAACCATGGAGCATAGCAGAGATCTCCCTGAACGAAGCACATCACATGTATAAACCATGGTACATAGATGAAACCCCACTGAACAAACCATGGAACACAGATGCGACCCTCTGGACAAACTATAGAGAGTAGAAGAAATCATATAGATAAACCATGGTGCATAGATGAAACCCGTGATGGACAAGCCATGGAGCATAAATGAAACAACTTGGACAAACCGCGGAGCCTGGAAAAGATCCCATGGATAAACCCTGGTGAATAGAAGAGAACCCATGGACAAACCATGGTGCATAGATGAAACATCTTGGACACAACATGGAACGTGGAAGAGATCTCATGGATAAACCATAGTGCATAGATGAAACATCTTGGACTCACCATGTAACGTGGAAGAGAACCCATGGACAAACCATGGTGCATAGATGAAACATCTTGGACACACCATGGAACGTGGAAGAGAACCCATGGACAAACCATGGTGCATAGATGAAACATCTTGGACTCACCATGGAACGTGGAAGAGATCTCATGGATAAACCATGGTGCATAAATCAAACACCCTGGACAAACCATGGAACGTGGACGAGATCCAATGGATAAACCATGGTGCATGGAAGAGAGCCCATGGGAAAATAAAATAAATAAAATCTGTGCTTCATTCAACGCCTATATGTGATATTCTTAAGTCAGTGATATAAAGTATCGTGATACGAAGAAAAACCACTTGTTAATGACCTTCTCCAGACCTCTCCCGCAAAGGTATAACCTACATATGCACCGTGTATTCTTGGACATAGGACAAGTTCTGACAAGCTCATCTATCCGGTATACTATAGTTAATTCTATGGCTAAGATTTCTGACGTCCGAATTGAGACGATTTATTGTAATCGACTATTTACCGCCTGATCAACGTTCAATTAGCAGGTTTCATATATTCAAATATATTGATTAATACTGATTATATGTATATTGGTTAATGTTTTATTCGTGTGTCGGAACGATTTATGCCTATATCAACGGAGACGGGGAAACAATTCTCCCTGGCGCATATAACAATGGCGAATTCCCTTCGCTGACATGGTTTTCAACTCTCCACTTATTGATCATATCACATGGGAATGTATCAATAATGCGTTGAGATCGCGTTATCGGTTTTACTACAATAGTCCTATTCGTGAATATTGGTTACCCAGGAATTTCATTAGATCTTTGAACTATATACGTTATAACCTGCCGTGTTGGTTCGTCGCCGTGTGGTCGGTGCGTGCTGGATAAAACATATTTCAGCATTGAGGCTTAAATTTCGAATACACTTATGATTCGATTAACCTCTGAAACTAAATATTAATTATTTCTCTCTATAGGACTATGGGTAGATAAAGAATTCCACGACAGGGTTTTTCCGTACAACGGAACCCATTGTTAGCATTGATTGTATGATTTACGACGTGTATCGTATAATATTGGGGAACGTTACCACCGCAAGATCGTACTGGAGTCGTAAACCTCCCGTTCACAGCTGTTCTCATTGTAAACGTCCCACCAACCATTCAGAACATGCCATGTGCGTGACGCAAGACTCAAACTTTAAACTCTCTCATTCGACCAGTATCCGGAACTGTTGTCAGGGACGCCAGAACGTAACCATCCACTACTTCTGCTTGTATTAACGCTTATAACCATTACATTATCGGACAAAATTCAAAGATATAGCATCATAGTATTATTATAGGTTATATATCAAAATAATCTTATAAACAGATAATTTTTCTGGGATATACCTATTTTCGCCTTCAGGTTATGGTAATGATAAATGGGGAACAATATAAAATATCACACACCACGTTGATAACGATACAGAAATGTGGAGGTAGAAATTGTTAGATAAAATTATAAAATAAATTCAATACCATTAATTAATTACCTGTTTCGTCGGATAAATCCAGTATAATATTACTGTTGGCGTACCCTGCTCTCCGTTTAATACTCTTCAATAAGTTAACCACCGCACAGGTGGGATTGCACAGCAGTGACTCGTTATTGCCGTATTTCACTATGATAAACATGTTGGTGGAGCCTTTATCCCATCACAGGCCCCGACACAGGTAAATGACAGAGGTGTTTGCCACACGACTTATCACTTTAGGTTGTAACGATGCCAAGATCTGTTAAGTTTCTTCTTCAGCTCGCGACAAACGCAAGACTAAAATTTCTCAGTTTGGTCTCATTTCCCTTCAGGTATTCCAACAGTCAAGGTATCATAGGCAAGGCCCATATTGCAGTCACCAGCAAGTGTATACGATCATCGCTAAGGGGGTCGCTAAGCTGATATTTCCTAACCTACTTTACAAAGTTAATCAAGTGATTTTCGGTGCAGTTGTCCAACGACACGCCATCCGCTCGTTAATAGACCCGATCCGATTGGCTACGTGCATAAACATGATCATACATGTGATCCGGGTGGTTGATTTATTTCAGACAATTCACTGCGGGATATAAAGGCCAAACGTGCTTGCACATACATGTCGCCAGTTTTCCACCGGTTCATTCACTGTTCGGGCTTTTAAATAAGGGGAAGTTATTCTATTTTCTCGACCAAGTTCTTTTCACAATCCATCCGCTAAAATCCCAGTGGCAATCCTCATCGACGGCGTAGATCGGTTCTGAATTCAATGGAACATGCTCTGCCATGAAGCCTGTCGAAAGCGTTCTTTTCAGGTTGTCACGTTGCGCGACTCTCACACGGAGCGACATAAAAGAGCCGAGTGGACGTTAATGTGGCGATAATGATAAAAGCTATCAACGGGCTTAACTTTATTCTCAGTAACAAGTGTTGTTTAACAGTTTTATCGCACAAGAATAGGTGATCGGGTTTGTAAGGCTTTTCTTTATTGCATTGATAAAATAGAGATATGTCAATTTTATAGGTCACGTGAGAATTTAGCATTTTTAATCCATCTTATACCTACGTGCCTCAGAAAATGATATGATACTTTGAGTCTTTTTACTGTGTTACAAAGGAAGAGTTTGAAGGGGATGGAGTTCCATTCAGCGTAGGCCCTACTGCCTGTCCATGAAGACATTATGAAAACGATGGTTTAGAGAATAATCTCCTACTTGAAGTTTAGAAAAGTTTTGAGAACAATTAACATACCTCGTAATTCCGTTGTTATTTCGAATGACCGTATTGGCACAAAAAATACGGTCATTCGTAAGGAAGACTTATAGTAATAAACATAACCTATAGGTGTTCTACGATGTTATTATGACCAGTCTATGATCAGTGGGGCCCCAGGGTCGAGCGTTTATTGTCCATTGTGTTTCCGCAAAAAAGTAAACTTGTTTTCTTCGTCTCTAGCCGTAGAACACGATGGAAGGGGTCTACAAGCTAAGCTTTTGAAAAGTTCACGGAGGTATGGATAGGCCCACAGGCCTGCTGGCTCAGTGGATAGGTCCACAGGCCTGCTGGCTCAGTGGATAGGTCCATACTGGGAAACCCACACATGCTCATTCCGACATGGGTTGTGAGATCTTGTTTTTCACGTCTCACCACGTAGAACACGATGGACAGGGTCTTGAAGCTAAACGGTGATTTTTTTTTGGAAAATTCACTGTACGCATGCGCAGTAGACAAAGGGTATGGAAATAGATGTTTTGGGGCCGGGGTGGGCCCCTAGTGGTCCGATTGGGTCTTGGAAGGTATGGATTTGAAGCATACGCGAGGGAGCATCCGACGGGAGGGGTGTGACGTGGAACTGACGCCATTCTGCGCATGCGCAGTAGACAATGGAAATAGACGTTTTGGGGCCGGGGTGGGCCCCTAGTGGTCCGATTGGATCCTGGGAGGTATCGATGTGAAGCATACGTGAGGGAGCATCCGACGGGAGGCGTGTGACGTGGAACTAGCGTCATTCTGCGCATGCGCAGTAGACAAAGGGTATGGAAATATGCGTTTTGGGGTCGAGATGTGCCCCTAGTGGACAGATTGGGTCGAGTGAGGTATCAATGTGTAGCACCCGTGAGGGAGCATCCAACAGGATGGGTGCCTAGTCCGTTTTCATCACTCCGCGCATGCGCAGTTTGGCCGTAGTATAGAAAGCAGCAATTTTGGGGGTGTGAAGGAAGGTGTTTGTGGTAGAGAGGGACCATCCGTGGTCCGAATGCGTCGTGGGAGGTGTCAAAGTGAAGCCCTCGGGGTGTAGACCACGACTTGGGGGATGTCCACGTCAACTGTGACGTCATTGGTGACGTTATCAGGACGAGTAGTAGCCAAAGTGGACATTTTAGAGGTGTGAAGGAAGGTGTTTGGGGTAGAGAGGGACCATCCGTGGTCCAAATGCATCGTGTGAGGTGTCATATTGTTGCTCTCGTGGTATAGACCACGACCGGAGTGATGTCCATGTCATCTGTGACGTCATTGGTGACCTCATCAGTAGGAGTAGTAGCCAAAGTGGGCATTTTAGGGGTGTGAACGAAGGTGTCTGGGGTAGAGATCGACCATCCGTGGTCCGAATGCGTCGTGTGAGGTGTCATCTTGTAGCAACGCCTGCCAACGCCAAGCTTAAGGCTTCAACGCCCTGATGAATTAGCCCTGAAGCTCTCATTTTCTAGATATTTCATGAAATTGACACTAATTCATCGAAATGCGGTGACGCCCGTCAACGCCCGTCGTAACGCCTTAACGCCCTAGCATAACACCTTGGCGCCATGATGTAGACCGGCGGAAGAACAACAACAACAACAAGGATGACAGTCCAATCATTTTATTATCCCCTCCAGTACATCATATCCACACTGGTGGGGGGGAGGGGTTGCATTGGGTAGGTTTATAATACAAGTAGGCTCTTGTCCAATCAGAAGCCCCCATTTGGGGCTGCATCTGTCATATTCGTTCTTGGCCGTTAGATGTATTCTCGACTGCTCTTGTCCAATCAGAAGTCGCCATTTCAGAAAGTTCAATCTTCGGTCATGTTCGCTCTGATTCGTTTGTTCTAATCCTCGTCGGGCAGGCCTGGATATTGTTCAGGCAGCATATCCTGAAACAGTTGTTTGCGCATTCTGATTGCATTTTCCAGGGCCTCGGTGGGTGGTAACCCCATATCCTCTTCCAAGTGACGCTTGGTCTCCATGATGGACCTGTGCGTGGGATCGCCTTTCATTTCAATCGGCAGCAGGGTATACCGTTCATAGATGGTCATGGCTGTTTTCCTGATACAGGGGCGCATTTGGATGTACTTCTGTTGTAAGTTATTCTGTCCGGCGTCTTCGATTATCGCAGCATAGCTATTAATAGCTTCATGCACAATACGATCCCAGAAGGTAGGTTCCGCCTCACTTTCCTGGGATGTAGACTGACTATCTGAGGTCAAGCGCTAACACCCTATAGTAACACCTTGATGCATGTGTGGTACACCCATTATATGTTATACCTGGCATATTCGTTCTTGCCCGCTAGGTGTATTCTCGGCTGCTCTTGTGCAATCAGAAGCCGCCCTTTGAGAAACTACAGAGCTCGGAGCTCAACGCCCGGTGGTGGTGGTAGCTCCCGCGGGGCAGAGCTCTTGGATCGGAACTCTTGGAGTCTGAGCTTGGAGCTCAGAACTCAGAAGTGACGTCACCGTACGCATGCGTACACACCTGTGGTGCACCCTGTACCCCATAGCCCGTAGGGCATAGGGTACACCAGGGTGCGGGTCCGCCGACTGATACCGAAACAGAAACTACTGAGAGTCTATATACTTATACGGAGCGCTTGACCTCAGATAGTCAGCCTACATCCCAGGAAAGTGAGGCGGAACCTACCTTCTGGGATCGTATTGTGCATGAAGTTATTAATAGCTATGCTGCGATAATCGAAGACACCGGACAGAATAACTTACAACAGAAGTACATCCAAATGCGCCCCTGTATCAGGAAAACAGCCATGGCCATCTATGAACGGTATACCCTGCTGCCGCTTGAAATGAAAGGCGATCCCACGCACAGGTCCATCATGAAGCCCAAGCGTCACTTGGAAGAGGATATGGGGTTACCACCCATCGAGGCCCTGGAAAATGCAATCAGAATGCGCAAACAACTGTTTCAGGACATGCTTCCTGAACAATATCCAGGCCTGCCCGACGACGATTAGAACAAACGAATCAGAGCGAACATGACCAAAGATTGAACTTTCTGAATTGGCGACTTCTGATTGGACAAGAGCAGTCGAGAATACATCTAACGGCCAAGAACGAATATGACAGATGCAGCCCCAAATGGGGGCTTCTGATTGGACAAGAGCCCACTTGTATTGTAAACATACCCAATGCGGCTCCCCTAGTGTGGGTATGATGTACTGGGGGGATAATAAAATGATTGAACTGTCATCCTTGTTGTTGTTGTTGTTCTTTCACCGGTCTACATCATGGCGTCAAGGTGTTATGCCAGGGCGTTACGCCGTAACGACAGGCGTAGACGAGCGTCACCGCATTTCGATGATTTGGTGTCAATTCCATGAAATATCTAGAAAATCAGAGCTTCGGGGCTAATTCACCAGGGCGTTGAAGCGTTAAGCTGGGCGTTGGCAGGCGTTGCTGCAAGATGACACCTCACACGACGCATTCGGACCACCGATGGTCCATCTCTACCCCAAACACCTTCGTTCACACCCCTAAAATGCCCACTTTGGCTACTACTCCTACTGAGAACGTCACAGATGACATGAACATCCTTCCGGTCGTGGTCTATACCATGAGAGCTACAAGATGACACCTCACACGATGCATTGGGACCACGGATGGTCCGTCTCTACCCCAAACACCTTCCTTCACACCTCTAAAATGTCCACTTTGGTTACTACTCGTCCTGATAACGTCACCAATGACGTGGACATCCCCCAAGTCGTGGTCTACTCCCCGAGGGCTTCACTTTGACACCTCACACGACGCATTCGGACCACTAATGGTCCCGCTCCACCCCAAACACCTCCCTTCACACCCCCAAAATTGCTGCTTCCTATACTACGGCCAAACTGCGCATACGCGGAGTGATGAAAACGGACTAGACACTAGACATGCTCTCTCACGAGTGCTACACATTGGTACCTTACTCGACCCAATCTGACCACTAGGGGCTCATCTCGACCCCAAAACGCCTATTTCCATACCCTTTGTCTACTGCGCATGCACAGGATGACGTTAGTTCCACGTCACACCCCTCCCGTCGGATGCTCCCTCACGTATGCTCCACATCGATACCTCCCAAGACCCAATCGGACCACTAGGGGCCCACCCCGGCCCCAAAACGTCTATTTCCATACCCTTTGTCTACTGCACATGCACAGAATGACGTCAGTTCCACGTCACACCCTTCCCGTCGGATGCTCCCTCACGTATGCTTCACATCGATACCTCCCAAGAGCCAATCGGACCACTAGGGGCCCATCCCGGGCCCAAAACGTCTATTTCAATACACTTTGTCTACTGCACATGCGCAGAATGACGTCAGTTCCACGTCACTCCCCTCCCATGCTCCCTCACGTATGCTTCACATTGATACCTCCCACGACCCAAGCGGACCAATATTGGCCCCTCTCGCCCCAAAACGTCCACCCAGCGCTACTTACCACGCACGGCAGAAGCAATTCATGATTGGGGGGGGGGGCTACTATCACAGCTCAATTAGGCGAGGGTCCAGGGGCCGCCTAGATCCCGGAAGCTCCAGGGGTCTTAGATGGCCGGAGAGGCGTTCTAGCGTATTTCCGAGCAATAAAACAAGAAATCCTCGACCGTGTAAACTCCATTTGTGTTGCCTGTTTTCCCAACATTTTTTAAATATTCATCGTCAAGCAAAATGATGTTCGGAAGTATAAATAATTTAAATATATATCAATCCAAAGGTTCATTAAGCTTCGATCATGTCACTGGCACAGAGATTTTTTCTACTTGTTGGCTCCTTGTGAGTCATGTAGATTGAAAATTCCACTATATCAGCGAACGTTCAACTTCTGCGCTACCGGTACGTGGGGTGAAAACTTACCTCGGTCCACTGCATGCTCCTATTTGTCCATAGGGAGGAACCAAGTCTCGTTGTTGACGAATTCATTCGCTGTATCAAGCAAGGCGATGGAATACGTACAACTTGGTTGATATACATGTAGCGAAGGAATTCATCAACAACGAGAATCGAAGGCGAGTATTTGGTCGATTTTTGGAGTAGTCATCAGGTCATGCAGTCATAATTGACTGGCTAATATAGCGTGTACTAGAGCAGCATTTTACGAACACAACTTGTAAATCATGTGAATAAGCAAGGATGTCTCTCATGGTTATAACTTATCGGAAATTAAAATCTGCATTCAATACAGATATAGGTGTTTTCGCGTCACTCTATCCGTTCTTTATCTTTCTCTATCTAATTTTTTGTTTCGTGTGTGTGTGTGTGTTTGTGTGTTCGTGTTTTTTTTCTGTGTTTGCTGAAAGTATTGGTGGGGGGGATGGCCCCTCCTGCTCCGACGTCCCTGTATCGTAGCACAATTAGGCGAAGGTACCAGTCACCTAAGACTGCGAACCGTAAAGAGCATGCTGATGACTTTTCATGTGATTGACAAAATAAATATCAAGAATATGGTTTTATCAAGAATATGTCCATTGTCTTCTAATTTTCATTAATGCAAGGTTAAACAAATAACAGTATTTTATCTTCGCTGATAGCACGAAACGTCCAGGACATAGGAGTCAATGTTTTTAGCGGCATTTCGTCTTAGTAATTGGTAGCATACATGGTGTGAGCATAATTTAATCATTTATCTCTACCATCTTTTATATGGTATAACACTATTAACCTTTTGTGAACCTAGAAATTACTAAACAATGCCGGTAAAAAGAATTCTAGAGCTTTGGCTGGCCCACTAATGCTTGACAGTTGTAAATAGTTTTAGTTATGCGACGCAGACAATTCATTTTACTATTCATTTCGATAATACGTATTCATTGAAGTATTTTACCGTTGACATGAATTTTAGAAAAGTTGACCAAATTATTGGGAGGGGGCGGCCCCCCCCCCAGCTCCGCCGTGCCTGCTTACCCACTGCGCATGCATACAGTGACTTTTTCAATAAATTTCACCGCTTAGCTTCAAGGCCCTGCCCATCGTGTTCTACGTGGTGAGACGTGAAAAACAAGATCCCACAACCCATATCGCAATGAGCATGTGTACTTACTCCCAAACTGCATTTACTCTGGAAGATTTATTTAACAATCACAAAAAGCTTCTCAGGGAGAGAGGTATTTGTCTTCCAACCAATCATAACGACATACCGAAACTATACTGGACTCCCAAAATGCATAAATCACCATACAAAGCTAGATTCATAGCTGGTTCTAGGACTCTGCACCACCAAGCTTCTTCAACCCTATTGACGAGGGCCCTTCAGGAGGTAAAAGCATTTTGGGAAAGCTATTGCGCCACTATTTCTAAGAACTCTGGCGTTAAATGTATGTGGATATTAAAAAACTCAAAATGTCTTACGGAAGAACTTGATGCTAAAGGTCACATACCGTACAGACATGTATCCACATGGGATTTCTCGACTCTCTATACTACAATCCCTCATCAGGACCTTATTGACCGTCTAAGTTCGTTAATAGTATCTGTGTTCATGAAAACTGATCGTAGATATCAATGTCGGAAGCCATAAAGCATTCTTTAGCTCTACTACATACAAGAGATATCATTCATGGGATGCTTCTTTGTTTATAGAGTTGCTTGAATTTCTGATTAAAAATATCTATGTGAAATTTGGCAACACAATATATCAGCAGCATATAGGTATTCCAATGGGTACTAACTGTGCACCCCTGTTGGCTGACCTATATCTGTTCTCTTATGAATATGACTATATGCAGGCGCTTTCAAAAACTGATCCATTCAAAGCCCATTCCTTCTCATTCACCAAACGCTATATAGACGATCTTCACTGGATTTGAAGGAAACTACAGACAGCCTACAGGCACATCATATTTAGATCTATATCTCTATAAAAATGAAGCGGGCGTTCTCTCTCGTCGACTTTATGACAAAAGAGATGATTACAATTTCGACATCGTAAACTATCCCTTTCTGGACAGTAATATTCCAGTGGGACCTGCATATGGCGTATACATATCTCGCTTAGTAGCATTTGCTAGATCCTGTGTTAAATGTGACGATTTTAATCAACGTCACAAAACATTGTTGCAGAAACTTATAAAAACAGGGCTATTCCACCAAGCGCCTCCACTCAAAGTTTCTCAAATTTGGCGATACATATCGCATGCTGATAGCAAAATACGAACGTAGCGTGCAAGATCTATGGCGCTACGTTTCGTAACTTGTGTCTAATTCCGCTTAACCCGGGACTAGGGGCCGTATGAACCCATGTACTTCAAGATCCTCATGGTACTCATATGAACAGTCACAATCAAAGCGTGACTGAGATACATCATTCTTTAGATGACGACTTCACAACGAATATTATGGATTAAGAATACTGATCAGCGATACGGATTTGATATTTTTGGAAGATCATGATGTCTTGCCGGCATCATTGAAAACTGTTGACCGCTTCTCTCTTGCAGGAAACTAGCCTATGTTTATGTATACTATGATTGTCTTTTTGAATTTGGTGCTAATACTGTTATTTGGAATATGGAATAGGTCTTTGGATTATGGACGCGGATATTCTCTAATGGACGACGGTTGAATTATGACTGACGGACTAGACGCCTAGACCACTGAGCCAGTAGGCCTATGGGCCTATCCAGACCTCCGTGAACTTTTCAGAAAAATTCATCGCTTAGCTTCTAGACCCCTCCCATCGTATTCTGCAGCTCGAGACGAAGAAAACAAGATCCCACAATCCATAGTAAAATCCACAAGAAAAATGACCACCCCTATACCCCATACAGGCATTCCCCGTACAGATACAAATGTGCGAATCAGGGGAGATCACCCGGAATTTGCCCTACAGATGGTTCGCCCAGTCAGAGTTGTCTTCTTTGCCTCCAGAGGGCAGCACCATCGATATCAAAAGGGGAATACCCGAAGCAAGCGCCGCCATTTTGTATGTTTATGTTTTGCGGAGACATAATGGGCAATAAACGTCGACCCTGGGGCCGCACTGATCATAGACTGGTCATAATAACATCGTACAACACCTATAGGTTATGTTTATTACTATAAGTCTTCCTTCTCATGGCTTCAGATATTTTTTTGTGCTAATACGGTTTTGGGGAAACCTGTATGGAGACACTGAGGGTTTCCCACTGGCCATTTAGGCTGGGCATAGTGCTGGCGATATTGTCGGGGACCATACAGGCATTCCGCGAGATTCACACTGGGAATCACTGGGGTCTTATGTAGGGGCAGATCGCTCTTGCTGGGCCTTCACGTGACCGAAAGTAACCTTTGACCTTTTGACCCGGATGTGGCCTTTGACCCGGAAGTGACGTCATAGTGACGTCATCGTGACGTCAGCTCCGCCAAAAAAAATTAGGCCTCAATTTGCACTCTTCCTACTACTCAGGCACAATTAAACACAACATAAGAAGGGTGGTGTAAAAGTATGCCGGCGTACTGACAAGTCATATGACCCCACAGACAAATATACTGACTGTGTTATATCTAACAGCATCACAAGAAACGAAACTGATTCCTGTGAAGATTTGTATCCCAGCCTTGCGTTTATTGTGGCATGTGTTCATGCTGTTCAACGCCTACATTAAAACATTAGTGAATTTCGGGGAAGATACGTTAAAGATTCTGGCGATCATTTAGATAGCGGTGATCCATCTTCGGATCTATGAGCAGGATTATTGTTTAGACGTGAAATAAAACAGTGAAAAACTACTGAAATGGAATGTTCCATTGTAATGGAAGATACACTCGACCAAGATCGTTACCCTACTAGGTTAATTGACATCAACGCGAAATTAGCAAAAAATGGAGACTATACAGCAAATCCCTTCAGTTTCGGTCATTTCAATCTGAATAGTATCGCGATGCATGTTAATGGAGTGAATACACCAGGCCATTCCATACATACAAAATACGAGATATAACCGAAATATATTGCTTTGCCTCAGCATATCTCAGCCTATTCATAGAAAAGACAAAGAGCGAATTCGGGAATGACATCAGCCCAGACGACTTTCTGAAAGGTGTGTGTGTGTGCGGGAGGGGGGGGGGGGGGGGTTAATGTCACACTCAAGGATAGTTCACTCATATAGTGGCAGCCAGTTTGAATGCTGGAGGAAGCCGGAGTACCCGGAGAGAACAACTGCCCGTCGGCATGTAACTGGCAAATTTTCACACATGCACCGGCGAGGCTCGTGCCGGTTCAGCTCTGTGAGGTTACTTTCTCATAGTCCCATATTACTAACATGATACAGCACATATAGGTTATGTTTACTGCATATATCACCCACCTGTATGGGTGTATTGTACCTCAGAGCAGGGGAATCCCCCCAGATCACACACCACACAGAACTTTCTAGAACATCCCTTGGGTTCCCCACTCACCACTCAGCTAGATATTGTGTCAGGGACCAGTTGATTTTGCTATAGGAAGAATGGGGATTCCCCTCTCTATGTACAGGGTTCACACCAGACTTATTCAGACTTGCCATTGCTATTCCCTGGTACAGACTTTAGGTATCTACTTATATAGTACAATACTACAGGGTAGTATGCTATCGTATACCGTATCATAGTACTATATTACTTCTTGCGCTTTTTCTAATACTGATGACGTTACAGTCACGTGGTACGGCTATTGCTATTCCCTGGTACAGACTATATGTATATATATGTCATTAGCACCAATTTCAAAGAAAAAAACAATCATAGTATACATTAACATAGGACAGTTACCTGCAAGAGAGAAGCGGTCAACAGTTTTCAATAATGCCGGGAAGTCACCATTAGTATGTCAGACAGGATAGTATGTTAACATATACCGTATTATAATACTATATTAAACATACTACATTGTAGTATATGTTATGCTCCGCCACGTTCATAGAGAAACATGCATTCACCAAGCCGCGATCCGTTTTCCGCTTTTTACAAACAGCTCCAAATCTAATCTCACCCACAGGCAACAAAAATGTAATGAGCTGTTACATTATTATGCGCGCGGTGTTTTGCGCGAAACATGTCACATAATTTAGTTTCTAACTATGCAATTATGTCAACCATGCCATTATATATTTCAATTATGTCATGAATAACATCAGTACGGTATTATATCAAGACAAACGCAAACGAACTCTTTTTGGATAGAGCAGTTTTACAAAATTTACAGAGCTGTGACGCGGCTTAGCAACACAATGGCGGACTTTTCATTGAAAAAATGACGTGGATGGGAGGGGTAGGTATCTATGACTACAGCCTGAAAATAGAACCGGTACGTTCTTTCATTCATGCATTATCCATCACGCGCTGGTGATCCATGCCAATCAAAACGCCAAACCAATGGAATATCATCGAATCATACGAACTGTTCCTTCCGTTCTACATTTTTATTACGGTGGGGCATAGATCATTCCTGCAGCCGTTTAGACGAAAGGTATATGCAATCGAAGCCAGGAGATTGAGAAACATGGTCTTCCCGCACATTAATGAGGGGTCATCATGACCTTTGACTTCGTGAACCTGTGTCTGTTGTACGCATGCGCACAGGCACAGGATCAAAGGTCATGAGGTCTCATCAATCTTATGAAATGTCCCGTTGCTCCACTACTCATGTGGACATCTTGAATATCATGACCACACGGCCCCTAGCGTGCGGTATAAAATAAAAATATTTAAGAGCGATGATAGCCTTGTCAAATCGTCTGACGAAAAGTGATGAAATATGTGACCGTTAGATAGAAAAACAAGGCTCAAACGAGGAAAATATTAGACAAATTCAAGCTCTTATGAAGAACATGTCTGTAAGACCCGACGCCGACCAACGTTTCATTCTCCACTATGTTTACCAGTCAAAAAATTACAATGATTTGTACAGAGGGAAAGCCTTGGGGACGAAACGTCCACCGGCAGAATCTCACTTTATGCAGGCACAATTAAACACAACATAAGAAGGGTGGTGTAAAAGTATGTCAGCGTACTGACATGTCATATGACCCCACAGACAAATATACTGACTGTGTTATATCTAACAACATCACAAGAAACGAAACTGATTCCTGTGATGATTCGTATCCCAGCCTCGCGTTTATTGTGGCATGTGTTCATGCTGTTCAAAGCCTACATTCAAACATTAGTGAATTTCGGGGAAGATACGTTAAAGATTCTGGCGATCATTTAGATAGCGGTGATCCATCTTCGGATCTATGAGCAGGATTATTGTTTAGACGTGAAATAAAACAGAGAAAAACTAATGAAATGGAATGTTCCATTGAAATGGAAGATGTACTCGACCAAGATCGTCACCCTACTAGGTTATTTGACATTAACGTGAAATTAACACAAAATGGAGACTATAGAGCAAATCCCTTCAGTTTCGGTCATTTCAATCTGACTAGTATCGCGATGCATGTTAATGGAGTAAATACACCAGGCCATTCCATACATACAAAATACGAGATATATCCGAAATATATTGCTTTGCCTCAGCATATCTCAGCCTATTCATAGGAAAGACAAAGAGCGAATTCGGGAATGACATCAGACCAGACGACTTTCTCATACGGTGTGTGTGTGGGAGGGGAGGGGGTGGGGGGTTAATGTCACAATCGAGGATATTTCACTCATAAAGTGGCAACCAGTTTGAATGGTGGAGGAAGCCGGAGAGAAGTAGCTGGCAAACTTTCACACATGCACCTGCGAGGCTCGTGACGGTTCAGCTGTGTGAGGTTACCTGCTCATGGGATTTGCATTGTACACTTTTACCCCAAAATAACGGTCAGACCTATTCGTATAATAACTTTTAACTTAAGAGAGTTGATTCTCACAGATGAGGACATTTTTGTGTACACTTTTCATTACAATTAGTTCGAAATATACGTTCTGATATAATTGTTAATTATTTCACTTCCAATCACTGTCATAATGATTGGTATGTGTATGTCAGAAATTGTTTGCGTTTAACTCATATGAAAGCTGTGCAATCATGTACAAGTTTACATCGCTGACTGATATATCAATAAGAGATGTTAAAATGTTTCATTTGTTGATGTTCTAATCATCTATATGAAACCTATTCCACATTTACAACTTTTCTACACTCTAAAGAATTGTTTTTGACAATGGTATACAAAAAACTGATTTGACAATTTCATTTCATTTCTCTGGCTAACAGTGGACGTATCTATTTCGATACTGAAAATTTATCAGAGAAGCGCGGTGTTACGTCTAAACGATAATAAGAAAAACGCAACAGAAAGCTTTTGTGAAATCGAGGATTAACAATCAAATATTTATTTACAATACTAAAATCATATACAAATTAAGTTAGGTCAATACAGCAAATAAATGAGAAATATAGTCTTACTGTTCAATGCTATACCGGTGTATCTCTCAGAGTCCGTATTAACGTGCAATTCTCTATACAGTCCGTGCCGACGTGCAGAAATCGCGTTCCTGTATTTCGATAATCCAATACCGCTCAGCTGTTGTCCAGTTTCCGTCAGTTCAATTACGTAGATAAAACACAGCGGTCAAACACAGGAGTAATCCAACAGGAATATACAATCCAGCAGTCAGTAATCTCAGGCAAAGGTAATGTCCAGTAGCACAATCTTATGCACAAACATAAAAGCCGTTAGAATCTCTCGTAGAATGACTAATTGTACGGTTATTTATACTCTATCGAGTATTCGAGATTACTCTATCAAATCAATAAACTTCCACCAGTACAGAAATGACGTATGAATTTAACCCTGATGCGATTACAACAACTTCTAGAAAGCTCGAAAATGATTAACCCACAACAGTATGTATACAGGCGTATAGATGTGCAGATGGCGTTGTGTAGATGGGTAGATGGCGCTGTGAACCAATTACCCTCATAATACGGGTCTCTTCGTCATTCGGCCATTTTAATCACAATAAATCGGTCACAACAGCTTCGAGAAAATTCTATGACCATAACCACAGAGCAGAAGGTTAACAAGTTTACCTCAGCTCTATTATTCTAGAACTATCTTCAGTGTCTAATTTTATACTGTAATACCATGACACTCCCCCTCTTAAAGAGAAGAAAGTTTCAAACTTGAAACTTTCTTGACAATTCAAAACATTATTACAAAACAAAATCTATATTACAACAGCAAAAATGTTGACAAACATATGTACATTATATGCGAGACAAACAATCAGCGATCAAATTGTCCTTGCCCTTAATATGTTTGATTTCAATATTGTATTCTTGTAACACCAAACTCCATCTCAACAATCTTTGATTTTTGTTTTTCATCTTACTTATGAAAACAAGTGGATTGTGATCACTGAATACAGTAATTGGCAATGATGAAGAAGTAACATAAACATCAAAATGTTGTAAAGCCAATATCATTGCCAAACTTTCTTTCTCAATTGTAGAATAATTTCTCTGATGTTTGTCAAATTTACGTGAAAAATAACATATTGGGTGATCTACACCATCTTTACCTTCTTGTAACAAAACGGCACCAGCAGCAACATCACTAGCATCTACAGCCAGTTTAAAAGGTGAATCAAAATCTGGTGCTGAAAGAACTGGCGCGCTCTTGAGTATGGCTTTCAGTTCTTCAAAAGCTGATTCACATTTATCGGTCCAAACAAAAGTTACCCTCTTTTTTAAGAGTCGAGTTAAAGGCTCAGTAATATCTGAAAAATTTGGACAAAATTTCCTGTAGTAACCAGCCATACCCAAGAAATGCATCAGTTGTCTCTTACATGTTGGTCTTGGAAATAGCGAGATAGCACTAACCTTAGCATCTACAGGTTTTACCCGACCCTGACCTACAACATGACCACGTGCATGTCACACGTGCATGTCCAAATTCATTTTTTCCAAGGTTGACTGTCAACTTGGCGTCACTCAGCCGATTGAACAGTGCGCGATTTCTCTGTAGATGATCTTCCCATGTATCGCTGTAGACATTGACGTCATCAATGTAAGTCTCACATCCTTCCAAACCGGAAGTAACACGGTTGATGAGACGCTGGAACGTTTCTGGAGAATTTTTCATTCCAAATGGCATAACTTTGTACTGGAACAGACCCTCCGAAGTGACGAATGCTGATATCACTTTCGCACGATCTGTAAGTGGAACTTGCCAAAATCCTTTCAGAAGATCAAACTTTGACACGAACTTGGCACTTCCCACTTTATCAATGCAATCGTCAATGCGTGAAATAGGGAATGTGTCTGTTTTGGTCAATGTGTTCGCCTTTCTGTAGTCAGTACACATCCTGTAACTGCCATCTGGCTTTGGAACGAGGATACAAGGTGAACTCCAGTTACTATTACTTGGTTCAATGAAGTCATTGTCCAATAAATACTGAATCTCTTTTTTCAGGTAGTTTTGTTTAATGGGATTCAACCGATATGTGTGCTGCTTTACTGGATTAGATCCGACATCGAAGTCATGTGAAATTGTATCAGTCCGAGTAGGAATGTCGGGAAACAAATGTTCATATTGACTGAGCAGAGTTCGAAGTTCTTCCCGACGCGCTGGCTCGAGATGACACAACTTGGAATCCAAATTAAGTAGAATGTCAGAGTTCTGTAATTTCGCCGCTGTCATGGGCTCTTCACGAGTTTCATTATTATCAGGGTCAGAACTAACTACACTTACAGGGTGTACAGTACTGTTAGTGCTATCTCTGTCTATGTATAACTTTAACATATTTACATGACATAACTGTTTGTGTTTACGCCTGTCAGGAGTCTGAATTACATAATTAAGGTCACTTAATTTCTTTTCAATGACATAAGGACCATAATATCTAGCCTTAAGTGGATTACCAGGAATAGGCAGAAAAGCCAGTACCTTCTCACCAGGTTTGAAACTTCGTTTAAGGACACGTTTATCACAGGATATTTTCATTACAAGCGTCTAGTCCGTCATTCATAATCCAGCCGTCGTCCATTAGAGAATATCCGCGTCCATAATCCAAAGACCTATTCCATTTTCCATATAACAGTATATAAGTCTTTGGATTATGGACGCGGATATTCTCTAATGGACGACGGCTAGATTATGAATGACGGACTAGACGCTGGTAATTAGCACCAAATTTTAAGATTTTCATATCTTTTATCTTATATGATAAGATTTTCATATCTTTTTGTGCTGACTTTAAATTTGACATAGCCAAATCGCATGCTTTGGTCAACCTGGTGCGAAAGTCCGACACATGTTGTAAGAGACTACATGAGTCAAGATCACTGTCTAGGAACTTTTCCTTTAGCAGTTTAAGTGGTCCTCTAACTGTATGACGAAAGACTAATTCAAATGGACTGAAGCCTAAATTACAACACATATAAGGGAAGTGGGAAGAGGTGCCGACATACTGACTGCGTCATATGACTTTACAGAATAGCCTTCTGGTAAACCTATTCTAAAGCACATACCAAGAATCTAACGATTCGTGATATGTGTTGTATCTCAGGTACGCTTTTATTGCACCTGTTCATGTGGCAACATGGATGATATGACCACACGGCCCCTAGCACCGGCATAAGCGGTATTAGATACAAATCTAGAGAGCTATGATGGAAATGCTCTGACAACTCGTATACTGGTAATTGGTGAGCTGTTTCGCTGTGACAACTCGTACATTGGCGATTGGTGAGCTGTATCGTCGTCAGATGTAAATGACGGCAATTAACACAAAAGACTAGTCTGTAAGGCCCGATGTCGACCCAGCATCAACTTCTCACAAATGCCAACATATATCAAAGACCAAAAGGTCTGTACAGGTGGCGGGCCTCGGGGATGAAACGTCCACCAGCAGAATCTCGCCATATACAGGTAAAAATTACAACACATATAAGGGAAGTGGGAAGAGGTGCCGACATACTGACTGCGTCATATGACTTCACAGAATAGTCTAAAGGCTCTTGAACAGACTCTCTGACAGCAAACAATAACAAATGTATGCCTTCATCCCAGTCTTTCTCAGTGTCAAAACAATATGTCCTAATCATGTTCTTTAATGTCTGGTGAAATCTTTCTAGTGCACCTTGGCTTTCTGGTTGGTATGCAGATGATTTGTACTGCTTTATTCCCAATTCATGCATGACTTGTTGAAAGATTCCTGACATGAAATTAGATCCCTGATCAGACTGAACAGACTGGGGTAGGCCGACAAGTGTGAAAAACTTACCTAAGGCCTTAACAATAGTTTTTGCCTTAATACTCCGTAAAGGAATGGCCTGAGGGAACCTGGTTGAAGCACACATGATTGTTAACATGTATTGATTGCCTGACTTTGTTTTTGGTAATGGACCAACACAATCTATAATCACTCTACTAAAGGCTTCCCCAAATGCAGGGATTGGTTGTAGAGGGGCCTTTGGTATGGTTTGGTTAGGTTTTCTTACCATTTGACATGTGTGGCATGACCTACAAAATTCCGTAACATCTTTCTTTAAATTTGGCCAATAGAAATGATTTAGAATTTTGTAGTATGTTTTGTTAACACCTAAATGGCCTGAAAGAGGTGTTTCATGGGCTAATCTGAGGATGTCTAAACGATATGACTTTGGTACCACAATCTGACACTTAACTGCCCGCTCATCATCAGGTGACACATCTGGCGGTCGCCATTTGCGCATAAGAACACCATTCTTACAAAAATAACACACAGGCTCTTGAGTTACATCACACTCATCTACTGCCCTGTCAAACAACTTGGAAATATCCTTGTCACTATGCAGTTCATTAACCAGCTGTGATTTTGAAATGTTGTCATTAGAACATTCCAATTTGCTATCAAAATGTGGCTTATCAGCCTCATCATTTAAACACACAAAGATGTCGGCCAAACAAACGTCATCGATGACGTCATCTTTAAGAGACTTTTCAGACTCCTCAGCCAATTTACTCATGGCTCTAGTAACTGCACAAGGAGGATACAAACTTTGAATTTCGTCTTAAACTGGATCATGAATCGGATCCAAACAAGGCTTGTCAGTTACAATCGGGTTAACCCCGACCTTATCTCCCGCAAAATCATTGCCAAGAAGTAATTGAACACCCTCAAATGGTAAACTACTTTTAATTACAAGCGTCTAGTCCGTCATTCATAATCCAGCCGTCGTCCATTAGAGAATATCCGCGTCCATAATCCAAAGACCTATTCCATTTCCATATAACAGTATTAGCACCAAATTCAAAGACAAAAGTATACATAAACATAGGCTTGTTTCCTGCAAGAGAGAAGCGGTCAACAGTTTTCAATGATACCGGCAAGACATCATGATGTTCCAAAATATCAAATCCGTATCGCTGATCAGTATTCTTAATCCATAATATTCGTTATAGAGTCGTCATCTAAAAATGATGTACCTCAGCCACGCTTTGATTGTTACCCACCGTAACAGGTCCAGAAATCAAGTCGGAAGACAGATGAACGTTATGGAGCGGAACGGGTGTATAATTTACAGAATCTACCCCTTTAATCAGGACATTACTGCCTGCAGATGAAGAATCAGAAAACGGCAAAATATCTACCAGCAAAAGAGATTGGGACGCGCCCGTGTCTCGCAAAATCTTCACAGGAGTAGCATTAGAAAAATCACTTGAAAGTGACACAAAACCATTGTGGATAAATGGTTCAAAAATCTCCATAACAGGATTTGAAAAACTGTCAACCTTATCCTTGATAGAACTAATAGGAACAGTGTCCCTGGCCATCTTAACGTCATATAAACTATGAACGTCACCAACCTGCTTGGGTAAAGATCTTGAAGTGAGGAAACCACTGGGCTTTTGAAAGGCTTGATCTTGTTGTCTTCTTTTCAATCTAAAACAATCAGCCATTGAATGGCCGTCTCTCTTACAGTAGCTGCAAACGGGAGACTTATTTTGAGTGTTAAAAGTGGGCGACTGAGACTTTGTGTTTTATCTTTGACCTTTGTAACTGGGGTTAAAAGTTTTAGGCCTTGAGAAAGAACTGGATTTGTTACCTGAGATGTTAGACTGGAATGAACTTGGCTTAACAGCATTAACAAATGATAATTTGTGTGTCAGAGCATATTCATCAGCAAATCGGGCTGCTTCGTCTAAAGTGTTGGTATTCTTTTCATCAAGAAATGTTCTAATATTACCATGGATACACCTTTTAAATTCCTCTACCAGCATAAGCTGTCTAAGGTTTTCAAAGTTGTTGTCAATTTTAACCGAAGCACACCACCTATCAAATAACTGTTCTTTTGAACGAGCAAATTCTACATGAGTCTGAGAGTTTTCGTTTTCACAAATACGAAACTTTTGTCTATAGGCTTCAGGAACTGATTCATAACCTTTAAGGATTAAATCCTTCACTATATCATAATTTGATGCTTGCTCTACCGTCAATTGAGTGTAAATGCCCCTTGCCTTTCCGATCAAAACATTTTGAAGAAGTAAACTCCAATTTTCTTTTGGCCAGTTTAAATTTTCAGTAGTTTTCTCAAAATGCAGAAAATATTTATCAACTTCTTTTTCCTGAAATGGTGGGACGAGACGTATTTGACGAGCTGCATCAAATTTTGATTGTGATTGTACAGGTGCATGTGCAGGAGGACTTGTTCGCGACTGTAATTCCAAATGTTTTATTTCTAACTGAAACTGTCTTTCTTTCTCTTTCTCTCTTTCCTCTTTTTCTAACTTTTCTCTCTCTAACTGAAACTGTCTTTCTTTCTCTTCTCTTTCTCTCTCTCTCTCTAATGCTCTTTCTTGCTCTCTTTCCTTTAATTCTAGCTTTTCTCTCTCTAATTCTAATTTCTTTAATTCTAGCTGATTTTGCAATTCTAATTTCTTTATTTCCAAATAATCAGCTGTTTCCTCATTTAAATCAAAATCACTTTCATCCCAAAGTTGTTTGCCAACAAAATGTTTAATAATGAGTTTCTTAATTTCTTGCTTTCTCCAAGATGTTTTAACTTTAATTTGTAGGAATTTACACAGCGCGAACAAATCCTCTTTGCGTAGTTCGTCAAATTCCTCCTGACTAGGCTTTGAAGCAAACTGTGCTGGGTCAAATAACATGCTGATAATATACCACTCCTCGACTTCACAAATTCAGACAATGTATCAATTTGGCACTATGTTGCAAAGCTTGTATGTAAACGAAGCTCGCGGGCAGGCCCCCAATTTCTGTTACGTCTAAACGATAATAAAAAAAACGCAACAGAAAGCTTTTATGAAATCGAGGATTAACAATCAAATATTTATTTACAATACTAAAATCATATACAAATTAAGTTAGGTCAATACAACAAATAAATGAGAAATATAGTCTTACTGTTCAATGCTATACCGGTGTATCTCTCAGAGTCCGTACTAACGTGCAAATCTCTATACAGTCCGTGCCGACGTGCAGAAATCGCGTTCCTGTATTTTAATAGTCCACACAGCTCGGCTGTTGTCCAGTTTCCGTCATTTCAATCACGTAGATAAAACAGCGGTCAAACACACAAGAGTAATCCAACAGGAATATACAATCCAGCAGTCAGTAATCTCAGGCAAAGGTAATGTCCAGTAGCACAATCTAATGCACCCACATAGAAGCCGTTTGAATCTCTTCCTCGATTACTGAACGTCCGGCTATTTATACTCTATCGGGCATTCGAGATTATTCTATCAAATCAAGAAACTTCCACCGGTACAGCAATGACGTATGATTTTAACCCAGATACGATCACAACCGCTTCTAGAAAGCTCCAAATAATTAACCCACAAAACAGTATGTATACAAGCGTATAGATGTACAGATGGCGCTGTGTAGATGTGTAGATGGCGCTGTGACCCAATTACCATCATCATACGGGTCTCTTCCTATATCGGCCATTTTAATTATGATAAATCGGTCACGACTCACATAATACGTAGCTCTATTATTCTAGAAATGTCCACAGTGTCTAATTTTATACTGCAATACCATGACACCTCCCCTCTTAAAAAAGAAGAAAGTTTCAAACTTGGAACTTTCTTGACAATTCAAAACATTATTACAAAACAAAATCTATATTACAACAGCAAAAATGTTGACAAACATATGTACATTGTATGCGAGACAAACAATCAGCAATCAAATTGTCCTTGCCCTTAATATGTCTGATTTCAATATTGTATTCTTGTAACACCAAACTCCATCTCAACAATCTTTGATTTTTGTTTTTCATCTTACTTATGAAAGCAAGTAGATTGTGATCACTGAATACAGTAATTGGCAACGATGAAGAAGTAACATAAACATCAAAATGTTGTAAAGCCAATATCATTGCCAAACTTTCTTTCTCATTTGTAGAATAATTTCTCTGATGTTTGTCAAATTTACGTGAAAAATAACATATTGGGTGATCTACACCATCTTTACCTTCTTGTAACAAAACGGCACCAGCAGCAACATCACTAGCATCTACAGCCAGTTTAAAAGGTGAATCAAAATCTGGTGCTGAAAGAACTGGCGCGCTCTTGAGTATGGCTTTCAGTTTTTCAAAAGCTGATTCACATTTATCGGTCCAAACAAAAGTTACCCTCTTTTTTAAGAGTCGAGTTAAAGGCTCAGTAATATCTGAAAAATTTGGACAAAATTTCCTGTAGTAACCAGCCATACCCAAGAAATGCATCAGTTGTCTCTTACATGTTGGTCTTGGAAATAGCGAGATAGCACTAACCTTAGCATCTACAGGTTTTACCCGACCCTGACCTACAACATGACCACGTGCATGTCACACGTGCATGTCCAAATTCATTTTTTCCAAGGTTGACTGTCAACTTGGCGTCACTCAGCCGATTGAACAGTGCGCGATTTCTCTGTAGATGATCTTCCCATGTATCGCTGTAGACATTGACGTCATCAATGTAAGTCTCACATCCTTCCAAACCGGAAGTAACACGGTTGATGAGACGCTGGAACGTTTCTGGAGAATTTTTCATTCCAAATGGCATAACTTTGTACTGGAACAGACCCTCCGAAGTGACGAATGCTGATATCACTTTCGCACGATCTGTAAGTGGAACTTGCCAAAATCCTTTCAGAAGATCAAACTTTGACACGAACTTGGCACTTCCCACTTTATCAATGCAATCGTCAATGCGTGAAATAGGGAATGTGCCTGTTTTGGTCAATGTGTTCACCTTTCTGTAGTCAGTACACATCCTGTAACCGCCATCTGGCTTTGGAACGAGGATACAAGGTGAACTCCAGTTACTATTACTTGGTTCAATGAAGTCATTGTTCAATAAATACTGAATCTCTGTTTTCAGGTAGTTTTGTTTAATGGGATTCAAACGATATGGGTGCTGCTTTACTGGATTAGAATCTCCGACATCGACGTCATGTGAAATTGTATCAGTCCGAGTAGGAATGTCGGAAAACAAATATTCATATTGACTGAGCAGAGTTCGAAGTTCTTCCTGACGCGCTGGTTCAAGATGACACAACTTGGAATCCAAATTAAGTAGAATGTCAGAGTTCTGTAATTTCGCCGCTGTCATGGGCTCTTCACGAGTTTCATTATTATCAGGGTCAGAACTAACTACACTTACAGGGTGTACAGTACTGTTAGTGCTATCTCTGTCTATGTATAACTTTAACATATTTACATGACATAACCGTTTGTTTTTACGCCTGTCAGGAGTCTGAATTACATAATTAAGGTCACTTAATTTCTTTTCAATGACATAAGGACCATAATATCTAGCCTTAAGTGGATTACCAGGAATAGGCAGAAAAGCCAGTACCTTCTCACCAGGTTTGAAACTTCGTTTAAGGACACGTTTATCACAGGATATTTTCATTACAAGCGTCTAGTCCGTCATTCATAATCCAGCCGTCGTCCATTAGAGAATATCCGCGTCCATAATCCAAAGACCTATTCCATTTTCCATATAACAGTATATAAGTCTTTGGATTATGGACGCGGATATTCTCTAATGGACGACGGCTAGATTATGAATGACGGACTAGACGCTGGTAATTAGCACCAAATTTTAAGATTTTCATATCTTTTATCTTATATGATAAGATTTTCATATCTTTTTGTGCTGACTTTAAATTTGACATAGCCAAATCGCATGCTTTGGTCAACCTGGTGCGAAAGTCCGACACATGTTGTAAGAGACTACATGAGTCAAGATCACTGTCTAGGAACTTTTCCTTTAGCAGTTTAAGTGGTCCTCTAACTGTATGACGAAAGACTAATTCAAATGGACTGAAGCCTAAATTACAACACATATAAGGGAAGTGGGAAGAGGTGCCGACATACTGACTGCGTCATATGACTTTACAGAATAGCCTTCTGGTAAACCTATTCTAAAGCACATACCAAGAATCTAACGATTCGTGATATGTGTTGTATCTCAGGTACGCTTTTATTGTACCTGTTCATGTGGCAACTTGGATGATATGACCACACGGCCCCTAGCACCGGCATAAGCGGTATTAGATACAAATCTAGAGAGCTATGATGGAAATGCTCTGACAACTCGTATACTGGTAATTGGTGAGCTGTTTCGCTGTGACAACTCGTACATTGGCGATTGGTGAGCTGTATCGTCGTCAGATGTAAATGACGGCAATTAACACAAAAGACTAGTCTGTAAGGCCCGATGTCGACCCAGCATCAACTTCTCACAAATGCCAACATATATCAAAGACCAAAAGGTCTGTACAGGTGGCGGGCCTCGGGGATGAAACGTCCACCAGCAGAATCTCGCCATATACAGGTAAAAATTACAACACATATAAGGGAAGTGGGAAGAGGTGCCGACATACTGACTGCGTCATATGACTTCACAGAATAGTCTAAAGGCTCTTGAACAGACTCTCTGACAGCAAACAATAACAAATGTATGCCTTCATCCCAGTCTTTCTCAGTGTCAAAACAATATGTCCTAATCATGTTCTTTAATATCTGGTGAAATCTTTCTAGTGCACCTTGGCTTTCTGGTTGGTATGCAGATGATTTGTACTGCTTTATTCCCAATTCATGCATGACTTGTTGAAAGATTCCTGACATGAAATTAGATCCCTGATCAGACTGAACAGACTGGGGTAGGCCGACAAGTGTGAAAAACTTACCTAAGGCCTTAACAATAGTTTTTGCCTTAATACTCCGTAAAGGAATGGCCTGAGGGAACCTGGTTGAAGCACACATGATTGTTAACATGTATTGATTGCCTGACTTTGTTTTTGGTAATGGACCAACACAATCTATAATCACTCTACTAAAGGCTTCCCCAAATGCAGGGATTGGTTGTAGAGGGGCCTTTGGTATGGTTTGGTTAGGTTTTCTTACCATTTGACATGTGTGGCATGACCTACAAAATTCCGTAACATCTTTCTTTAAATTTGGCCAATAGAAATGATTTAGAATTTTGTAGTATGTTTTGTTAACACCTAAATGGCCTGAAAGAGGTGTTTCATGGGCTAATCTGAGGATGTCTAAACGATATGACTTTGGTACCACAATCTGACACTTAACTGCCCGCTCATCATCAGGTGACACATCTGGCGGTCGCCATTTGCGCATAAGAACACCATTCTTACAAAAATAACACACAGGCTCTTGAGTTACATCACACTCATCTACTGCCCTGTCAAACAACTTGGAAATATCCTTGTCACTATGCAGTTCATTAACCAGCTGTGATTTTGAAATGTTGTCATTAGAACATTCCAATTTGCTATCAAAATGTGGCTTATCAGCCTCATCATTTAAACACACAAAGATGTCGGCCAAACAAACGTCATCGATGACGTCATCTTTAAGAGACTTTTCAGACTCCTCAGCCAATTTACTCATGGCTCTAGTAACTGCACAAGGAGGATACAAACTTTGAATTTCGTCTTAAACTGGATCATGAATCGGATCCAAACAAGGCTTGTCAGTTACAATCGGGTTAACCCCGACCTTATCTCCCGCAAAATCATTGCCAAGAAGTAATTGAACACCCTCAAATGGTAAACTACCTTTAATACCCACCGTAACAGGTCCAGAAATCAAGTCGGAAGACAGATGAACGTTATGGAGCGGAACGGGTGTATAATTTACAGAATCTACCCCTTTAATCAGGACATTACTGCCTGCAGATGAAGAATCAGAAAACGGCAAAATATCTACCAGCAAAAGAGATTGGGACGCGCCCGTGTCTCGCAAAATCTTCACAGGAGTAGCATTAGAAAAATCACTTGAAAGTGACACAAAACCATTGTGGATAAATGGTTCAAAAATCTCCATAACAGGATTTGAAAAACTGTCAACCTTATCCTTGATAGAACTAATAGGAACAGTGTCCCTGGCCATCTTAACGTCATATAAACTATGAACGTCACCAACCTGCTTGGGTAAAGATCTTGAAGTGAGGAAACCACTGGGCTTTTGAAAGGCTTGATCTTGTTGTCTTCTTTTCAATCTAAAACAATCAGCCATTAAATGGCCGTCTCTCTTACAGTAGCTGCAAACGGGAGACTTATTTTGAGTGTTAAAAGTGGGCGACTGAGACTTTGTGTTTTATCTTTGACCTTTGTAACTGGGGTTAAAAGTTTTAGGCCTTGAGAAAGAACTGGATTTGTTACCTGAGATGTTAGACTGGAATGAACTTGGCTTAACAGCATTAACAAATGATAATTTGTGTGTCAGAGCATATTCATCAGCAAATCGGGCTGCTTCGTCTAAAGTGTTGGTATTCTTTTCATCAAGAAATGTTCTAATATTACCATGGATACACCTTTTAAATTCCTCTACCAGCATAAGCTGTCTAAGGTTTTCAAAGTTGTTGTCAATTTTAACCGAAGCACACCACCTATCAAATAACTGTTCTTTTGAACGAGCAAATTCTACATGAGTCTGAGAGTTTTCGTTTTCACAAATACGAAACTTTTGTCTATAGGCTTCAGGAACTGATTCATAACCTTTAAGGATTAAATCCTTCACTATATCATAATTTGATGCTTGCTCTACCGTCAATTGAGTGTAAATGCCCCTTGCCTTTCCGATCAAAACATTTTGAAGAAGTAAACTCCAATTTTCTTTTGGCCAGTTTAAATTTTCAGTAGTTTTCTCAAAATGCAGAAAATATTTATCAACTTCTTTTTCCTGAAATGGTGGGACGAGACGTATTTGACGAGCTGCATCAAATTTTGATTGTGATTGTACAGGTGCATGTGCAGGAGGACTTGTTCGCGACTGTAATTCCAAATGTTTTATTTCTAACTGAAACTGTCTTTCTTTCTCTTTCTCTCTTTCCTCTTTTTCTAACTTTTCTCTCTCTAACTGAAACTGTCTTTCTTTCTCTTCTCTTTCTCTCTCTCTCTCTAATGCTCTTTCTTGCTCTCTTTCCTTTAATTCTAGCTTTTCTCTCTCTAATTCTAATTTCTTTAATTCTAGCTGATTTTGCAATTCTAATTTCTTTATTTCCAAATAATCAGCTGTTTCCTCATTTAAATCAAAATGACTATCATCCCAAAGTTGTTTGCCAACAAAATGTTTAATAATGAGTTTCTTAATTTCTTGCTTTCTCCAAGATGTTTTAACTTTAATTTGTAGGAATTTACACAGCGCGAACAAATCCTCTTTGCGTAGTTCGTCAAATTCCTCCTGACTAGGCTTTGAAGCAAACTGTGCTGGGTCAAATAACATGCTGATAATATACCACTCCTCGACTTCACAAATTCAGACAATGTATCAATTTGGAACTATGTTGCAAAGCTTGTATGTAAACGAAGCTCGCGGGCAGGCCCCCAATTTCTGTTACGTCTAAACGATAATAAAAAAAACGCAACAGAAAGCTTTTATGAAATCGAGGATTAACAATCAAATATTTATTTACAATACTAAAATCATATACAAATTAAGTTAGGTCAATACAACAAATAAATGAGAAATATAGTCTTACTGTTCAATGCTATACCGGTGTATCTCTCAGAGTCCGTACTAACGTGCAAATCTCTATACAGTCCGTGCCGACGTGCAGAAATCGCGTTCCTGTATTTTAATAGTCCACACAGCTCGGCTGTTGTCCAGTTTCCGTCATTTCAATCACGTAGATAAAACAGCGGTCAAACACACAAGAGTAATCCAACAGGAATATACAATCCAGCAGTCAGTAATCTCAGGCAAAGGTAATGTCCAGTAGCACAATCTAATGCACCCACATAGAAGCCGTTTGAATCTCTTCCTCGATTACTGAACGTCCGGCTATTTATACTCTATCGGGCATTCGAGATTATTCTATCAAATCAAGAAACTTCCACCGGTACAGCAATGACGTATGATTTTAACCCAGATACGATCACAACCGCTTCTAGAAAGCTTCAAATAATTAACCCACAAAACAGTATGTATACAAGCGTATAGATTTCGGCCGCCCCATAGTTATTTTCTTTAACCCTTCGGCTAAAGGGCTGAAACTGTCCATACTATATCTTCGGACATGCCCCGGAAGAAAATGTAAAAAAAAATTCATCTTTTCTGAAGCCATTTTTTGCCCTTTTCCCCACTTTGTAAAAATGTTTTTAGATACTCTCGAAAACTAATTACTTTGACAGAGAATAAATAGGGTGAAGTTACAAAGAAGATCTATATTCAAAGTTTATGATCGTGTAATCAGTTGCTATGGAATGAAAATGGTTATTTTAATAACGAAATTCTGAAGAAAGCCAGTCAACTTTAAAATGTAAATAATATTACGCTATGAGGAAGCTATCCAACGAAGCATGGAGCAGAGAAAGACATTGAGTGGAGGGGAATACGAATCGGACAGTGATGATCCGGAAACATGAATGAAGCAGTATAATTATTTATCTATGGAAAGCATTCACTCACTCACTCAATCACTCACTCACTCAGTAAACTAGAATTCTACCACTGAACCACCAATTCTTCACGTTAACACTGCGGAAAAAAAGAAGTACCTTTGCTATTTAAGTTTGGTACACAAGTAATCATGGAAAGTGATGTAGTTTTCATTCGTGTATCTATGAACAGTCTCTGCTTTGTAGAGTAATCCACAGCTTTTACTACCATATTTCTTTACCGGGGGTATATGGCCTACATACTTTTAACACGGAGTTTTTTTTCGCAATTATAGGTTTCGAGTACCGATTTATTGAATACAAAATAAATCTGCTACCACAGCTACCGACACCCTGTAGTTGGTTGAGAGGTGGGTGAAACGAACAAACAACAAGAAGTATATTCAAACTTTTAACAAAAGCATGTTGTGCTCTGAAAATAAGCGCTGCTTCCACAGGTGAAATGCACAATTTAGCTTTCCATAACGCAAAGCGCAACGGACGCATTATATTTGCTCAATAATATTAATATTTATTGACTTGATGAGCATTATATGCTCCTCATGTACACAATAACAGCTGAATTGGGTAAAAATACAAAGTGATAATCTATTCTGAAATGACCGTAGAATTATGAAGAAGATGGTTTATACACCATAGCCGCCCAGTTAGGGTTTCTATTTCCGTTAGAGCTTTGTTCTAGTTCTCAAGATTATTTCACGACTAGATTGCATCGATTTGAGCCGAGCATCATACAGTCATTGAGGTTTTTACTTGTCGGGCCACCGCCGTAGCACTATGGCGCCTAAAATTTGTCTAGCCTCCATGCATGATATTACCATCCCGGGGAAAGGCGAGGAGGGGTTCTTAATGGTTGTCAGCCCTTCAGCAGAAGAACTGAGATTTGTACGGTACTGAAATGACAAAGCTTTACCACAGAAACTTTAAAATATTTGTCCTCTTTCCAGTTTCGGTATGGCTAGGAAAAGATCGATATCTTATTTCTTGGTTGAGTAATTTTACCCAATTTACGATGGACGATATAGGAGCTCGACTTGTAACCTTCGTTTTTTCGTTTTTTCGTTTTCATAACTATTCAACTGTATTTTTCTATAGAAGGACCCATTTCTACTCGCTGCATGGCGTAAAATCTCGCCTACTGTGTTTTTCAAAGAATGAATATTCTCAAACTGTTTCTTTATCTTACTGAGCTGATAACGGAGAATAAATACCCCCGAACTGAAAATGGACCTGAGTGGGGATCAAGATAATAACTTGAGATGTTTTAGTCTGCGGAGGTAATCTTTTCTTAACTTTTTAGATTTCATGACAATGCTCTGTGTTTAGGAACAAGTTCGGTACTTAGAACAGCTCATGGAAATATATCTGCCTAACCCTGTATCATTTATGGCTGATTAGAACGATACTGATTGGTTGGCTTCGTCTTAGGCGGTGTTACTTTGTGTCCTTCAATTCGGTGTTTATTTATGGACGCAGAGATTATTTAATGGACCGCGGCTGAATATTGACACACACGCTCACACAGACAATAAATAGTATATAAAAAAATCGATCCAAATGAACTATTGAATAGCGGAGTTACCTTGATTTTGAGGGCCGACTGTTCCACAGCTTCTTCACCAATATGTATGGTTATACAGCAAGCAAAACCCAGTAGGCTAAGTTTCGGAATAAACTAAAGTGGCAGTGCAGCGGAGTTACTTTGATTTTGAGGGCCTTATGTTCCACCGTCTTCAAAATCCTAAAAAGTAATAAATAAACCACCTGCTTACTATCAAAGAAAGATAACTTGAAACGATAAAAAGTCGAGTCACCTTGACACTTTTGGCCATAACTAAGCCATGCGATTAACGACAATACCCTGATCCTGCGGACCGTGTGTCTCATTTTTAGCAAAATTACTCAAGTGTATCACTCAACCCGCATACCACAGAAAATAAAGAAACTCATTTGAAATGAAACAGCTAAACCAGTATTCCCCTGCCGAGAAGAAAGAAACTACTTACCATAACTTATCTCCATCTATCAGTTCTATTTATTCATTTGAACGACAGTAACGCATCTGACAGGTTTCGATGATTGATACGGGCTACATTCGCCCAATCGACCGAATTCGCTCCGAATGGATGACTTGGAGCTCCGAATGGCTGATGACTTGGCTGAAATTTTCAGCTACAATAGTTATAGATATTTGGATGTTTCCACCATGTTTCATTGCTGAACACTTGTGATAGGTGTAACAGTGAATCGAACAAGGAGGTCAAAAGTCCGCAAACTTAGGTTTCGATAACTGGTTGACCTCGTTTTAACGCGAATTCAAAGCATTCCGACTAACAGCTATAAACACTGATTTAATTTGAGCGAATCAGACTGTACTATATTTTTTTGAACGAACGATACACCAGGTTACGGCTGTACCAATCAACAATCTAGTGTAATTTCAGGTAAGTCATGTTGCGGTATTCATTACTTCACGGAGGATGTTTCTTCCAGCAAAACTTCAAAGCCCTCTGTCAATCCGTCAGTGATCAATGGTAAGCATTCAGACTGCGTCAGTCGTAGCCTGAAGGTAGATGTCTTCGTTTCGACTTGATCAATTTGACTGGTCGCCGCAAGACGGTTCATGCTATGTCAGGGTATTTCCTAATCTGGTAACTCTGGATTTAATTGTTCTGTCTACAGTTTGGTTGTAATGGACGTGCTGGGACCTGAAGCCGCAAAGATGTAGGGACACAAAGTTGATGTTGAAATGTTTAAATCCAAGAGGTTGTCCTCGTACGTCCGGTTGAGACTGGTGTTATCCACGCAGACCAGGGTCATACTACCTTCGGCTTGTTTTGTGTAATAATCCACGACGTAGCTGCAAAGTGGTCGCAGTGGTAAAAAAAAGTCACTTTTATCGTACAAATTTTCGGGTCTGTCTAAAATACAGTGTGACCACCACTTGTCTGTGTTCGAATGACATCGGCTTCCGGTGGAATTTTTTTAACGATGTTGACTCTCTCGGTCTGGAAGATCGAGGATGCGGGTAAAACTTTGGGGGGAATTGATCTCCTTGTTGTCCTGTCACCGGACAGAGCCGTAGCAATGAGACATTGCTGTTTCCAACGATATGTACGTTGACCATGTGGGAGTAGTGGTAGTGCAAGTCTAACCCCGCATTCATGTTTCTTACGGTTTTGGTCCGCTAGAATGATCCATGCAACATCTGCTGCAATGTCGAACTAATGTTAGCTCATTCTAGCGCCTAAAATCAACTGGGAGTTTAGTTTTGCTCCTTGTTCTTCAGGTGATGCCATTGACGAACTGGAGAAATTGCGTCCCATTAGTCTGTTTAGATGCTCCCGTCCGAGAGCAATGAGTGTAATGAGTCACTGGCTTTGAACAGCCTTCAAGCAGACGTCATCCAGTTCCAGAGGGAATCGGTCAAGTTTTCAATGATGCCGGAAAAACATCAGGATGTTCCAAAATATCAAATCCGTATCGTTGATTAGTATTCCTAATCTATATAATTTTCGTCATCTAGAGTATGATGTATCTCAGTCAGGCTATGATTGTGGCTGTTCATATGAACACGATGAGGATCATGAAATACAATGGTCCATACGGTCCCTTTAAGCGGTATTAGACACGAGTTACGAAACGTAACGCCTCAAATCTTGCACGCAAAGCTCGTATTTTGCTATCAGTATGCCATATGCATCGCCAAATTTGAGATGCTTTGAGTGACGGCGCCCGGTGGTATTGCTCTGTTTTATAAGTTTCTGCAATAATGTTTGGTGCTGTTGATTATAATTGGCACATTTAACACAGGATCAAGCAAATACTACTGGGCGACATATGTGTTCTTCATATGCAGGAATATTACCTTCCAGAAAGGGGTAGTTTACGATGTCGAAATTGTAATTCTCTCTTCTGTCATAAGACGACGAGAGAGAAGGCCCGTTTCATTTTTACAGAGATATAGATCTAAATATGATGTACCGTTAGGGTTATCTGTAGTTTGCTTCAAATCCAGTGACTATGGATATATATCCTTCACCGCGTAATTTACATTTATCAACAGCGATTATCAACAGCGAGCAGATCGTCTATATAGCGTTTGGTGAATGAGAAAGAATGGGCTTTGAACCATGAAGATCTTAGTTACACGATGTTCTCAAAATCACTAGCCCAGTGTTGTGCCGATTTAGAGACAAGTCGAAATTATGAAATTCCAAGCACTCAATTTGACTGTCGATGTGTAAGCCTTTCGAGAGGCTCAACGTCGACACCCAGAATATCGAGCGAGGTCTGATGTGGGACGGGGAGGTTCAACGAGGCTCAGATGATGAAGAGAAAACGAAGGTCTGCTTGTCAGCTTTAAATGTGAAATGCAAAGATTGGACTTTTTCGTCATATTTTGAATGGATGGTAAAAGATGAATTGGTTTGATAAACAAGTATCAAAGAAACTTCAAGAGTCAAGTTAGACGAGAATGGAAAATCAGTGAACGAAGGTCTATCCCGAAAATATGCATCGCTTATGTCCCTTGATTTTTGCGCTGTTTTTAGTAAATTTTAGTAAAGACAGAGAACATAACTGGTATGACTTAATCATTGAAGTGATAAAATTTCCTTTTATCTCAGTCAAAAAATCCCAGCAACAAGTGGATATAAACATATGTGCGAAATCTAATTAGGTATATATGCGTGTGTTTGTGTGCGTGAGGAAAGGTGCATGTGTTTAAATACGTTATTGTAAAGTCATCCTTTAGGGGACCAAGTTTGTACATACCTTGCGTTGATCGTCCTTCCAGGGTTGGTTATCGGACGGATATTCGGTTAGCTCTTCATTATGTAAGACAATTTGTAAAGGCTATCCTAGTATGTTCACTGCTTAGATTTGTAGGATGACTGATGCTTTTACTGGCTTTGCCCAGAGTATCAGGAAATTGCTTAACAGGAAATTACATAACGGAATAATGTGTAACAGGAAATTATGTAACAGGGAATTATATAACACGAAATTACGTAAAAGGAAATAGCGTATCAGGAAATTGCGTAAAAGAAATTGCATGCCAGGAAATTACGTAACAGGAAATTAAGTAACAGGAAATTACTTAACAGGAAATTGCATATCAGAAAATTACGTAACAGAAAATTGCGTAACAGGAAATTACGGTACAGGAAATTACGTAACAGCATACTACGTCACATAATCAACTTATGACGTCATTCCTGATCCTGATCCTGCCGTCGGACTCTCCTTTTTACACTACTGCTGTGTGGAACAAGGGAGGTAATGCTAAATGACAAATAGAGTATTCAAAGGGATATCTTGCATTATCAATAACATAAAACTCCTCCTGCTCGTACTTCTACTCCTCCTCCTCCTGATCCATCCTCTCCACCCTGATCATGATCATTTGTCCTAAATTACAAGCGTCTCGTCCGTCATTCGTAATTCAGCCGTCGCCCATTAAAGAATATCGGCGTCCATAATCCAAAGACCAGATTCAAAATTCATACATAAACATAGGCTAGTTTCCTGCAAGAGAGAAGCCGTCAACAGTTTTCATTGATGCCGGGGAAGACATCATGATGTTCCTCAAATCGTATCGCTGATCAGTATTCTTAATCCATATGATAATCGTTGTAAAGTCGTAATCTAGAGAATGATGTATCTCAGACACGCTTTGATTCTGCATGTTCATATGAGCACCATGGGGATCTTGAAGTACATGGGTTCATACGGTCCCTAGTCTCTATATTTCCACTACTTTAAAGTCACCCCAAAACTATCATGTTTTCCACAAAGTTCTTTCCACAAAGTGACCACACGTAACCACAACTGGTTACCAAAATAATGTCACGATAATGAATAACATGACAGATTTATCTTTAAATGAAATAGTCCTTTATATCGATTAGGCTCTTCGGCCGATTAGGCACAATTTTATTCGATAAATCGACTCACTGTTTAACAACCAAATCATAACAAACCATGTTTTTGTTTAACTTTCATAACTTTTATTATAACAACCTACTCCAACAAAATGCCCATCGCGACACGACGGAAATAGTCATAAAACGGGATTTTTTAACTAATTGGGGGGCATATAACTCTTGTTTGGGGGAACCGGAGGGAGGTGCCGTCACTTTCGGGTCAAAGGTCACTTCCGCGTCAAAGGTCACTTCCGGGGTAAAGGTCACTTCCGGGTCAACAACCACCTCCGGTGGTGATGCGGTTACTTCTGGGACCGGCAGAAGCCTCCGCGGACAGAAAGGGGTCACCCATCCATGTAAATTTCCAGTCACGTCAATGTTAATGTCGCTTCGTCTGAATCACTGGGAATCTTCGGCAATGTCCGGTCATCCCCGAATGTCCTGAGTGGTAATCGGAGAACCCATAGAATGTTCTAGAATGTTCTTTGTGGTGTGTGTGTTTGTGTGTGTGTGTATGGTGTGTAGTGATCCCCCCCCCCGCTCTGGGGTACAAAATACCCATACAAGTGGGTGAAATATTCAATAAACATAACCTATATGTGCTATACAATTTTATTAATACGAGTCTATGATCAGTGCGATCTCTGTATTGAGCTGTTTGTGTCCGGCGGTATCAATGTTGTTCCTCAATTTCATAACAACCTAATAAAATGGCGGCTGTTGCCTGGGAAATCCACATATGCCACCGATCGTGCGGTCATCTGTGCACTCTGTACGCACGAAAGACAATTCTGACGCTGTACATGTACATGACTACGTCCGAGAATCCACCGGATCTGAATGTGTGGTGCCTAGGGAATCCCCCCGCCGGCCTCCCCCCTCTCTATCGCTTCAATTTATTACCTGTATATGGTAGGATTCTGCTGGTGGCCTGTTAGTCTCCGAGGCCCGCTTT